>JAVYIG010018822.1:0-7500 GCA_035222895.1 Strongylocentrotus droebachiensis | reverse complement strand
GCTCCATTGCGTAGTACCGGATTATTTTTCGTTTCTGTTCTCATTTATTTGCTTGGCACCGCAATTGCGGAGTTAGCACCACGATTGCGGGGTTAGCCCTGCTATTTTGCAGGGTCAGCTAACCCCGTACTATAGGTGGGGCTAGCCCACTTTGGTAAATACGAGTCTGGACAGAAAGTGGAATAAGCTTAACCCCGGACTATAGGTGGTGCTAAACCCCCCCCCCTCCCTTAACCCCACCTATAGTACAGGGTTAAGCAAAATTTTGCCAGTGTGAAAACAGTCTTAAAGTTTACTCAAAGTTTTAAACCGTGAACAATCTTATGGTTAGCGTGATAACCCTGAACCAGAGCAATCCTCACTAAGAGTTAAGTGAGCGTGAACAACAATCGTCATTGAGGTTTTGCCAGCCTCTACAAGGGACTTGGTAATGAGGATTAATGCCTCCCTGAAGGACACTAGTGCATCGACTTGGTTTGGAACCCGGGACCTCCCGGTTATGAGACCACTGCTCTACCACTGAGCCATCAGTGGCAGAGCAGATACAGGAGGTAGACGCGCACACCTTTACTTCTCAGGTTTTTAATGTACAAAACTAGTTGTATGTGCAATATGTGATCGATAGCATTTATTCTGCCAAGTCCCGAGTGTGCTATTAATGACGATGCACATATATGGAGATTGCCAACAGTATACAATGCTGTGTGAACTAAGCTGTTACACTTAACCTTCTTTATAGGCAACCTATCTTTAAAGACCACATGATTTGTTGTTTCCCTTGAAAATGGTTTCTCATTGATACATACTGAAAGGAACATGTACATAAAAACCATCTTCCTATAAAAAGACCACTTTTCTTGTCTCGCTTGAGCGGTCTGTATACAAAATTCCCTGTATTGATACTCACTGTATCCATAAGGATCTTCTTGTGCAGGAGATTAAGCTCCTTCTTAAGTTCTCCTTGGACGTTGGTCTGCTGGCCCTGATGACACTGCTCCAACTCTCCCATCGTCTAGAGAGAGAGAGAGAGAGAGAGAGAGAGAAACAATTATGGAAAGGCAAATAAAGTGAGAGCTCCTTCTTGAGTTCTCCTTGGACGTTGGTCTGCTGGCCCTGATGACACTGCTCCAACTCTCCCATCGTCTAGAGAGAGAGAGAGAGAGAGAGAGAGAGAGAGAGAAACAATTATGGAAAGGCAAATAAAGTGAGAGGAGAGCTCCTTCTTGAGTTCTCCTTGGACATTGGTCTGCTGGCCCTGATGACACTGCTCCAACTCTCCCATCGTCTAGAGAGAAAGAGAGAGAGAGAGAGAGAGAGAGAGAGAGAGAGAGAATTATGGAAGGGCAAATAAAGTGAGAGGAGAGCTCCTTCTTGAGTTCTCCTTGGACGTTGGTCTGCTGGCCCTGATGACACTGCTCCAACTCTCCCATCGTCTAGAGAGAGAGAGAGAGAGAGAGAGAGAGAGAGAGAGAGAGAGAGAAACAATTATGGAAAGGCAAATAAAGTGAGAGGGGAGCTCCTTCTTGAGTTCTCCTTGGACGTTGGTCTGCTGGCCCTGATGACACTGCTCCAACTCTCCCATCGTCTAGAGAGAGAGAGAGAGAAAGAAAGAGAGAGAGACAATTATGGAAAGGCAAATAAAGTGAGAGGAGAGCTCCTTCTTGAGTTCTCCTTGGACGTTGGTCTGCTGGCCCTGATGACACTGCTCCAACTCTCCCATCGTCTAGAGAGAGAGAGAGAGAGAGAGAGAGAGAGAGAGATTTATGGAAAGGCAAATAAAGTGAGAGGAGAGCTCCTTCTTGAGTTCTCCTTGGACGTTGGTCTGCTGGCCCTGATGACACTGCTCCAACTCGCCCATCGTCTAGAGAGAGAGAGAGAGAGAGAGAGAGACAATCAGGAAAAGGTAAATAAAGTGAGAGGAGAGCTCCTTCTTGAGTTCTCCTTGGACGTTGGTCTGCTGGCCCTGATGACACTGCTCCAACTCTCCCATCGTCTAGAGAGAGAGAGAGAGAGAGAGAGAGAGATATTTATGGAAAGGCAAATAAAGTGAGAGGAGAGCTCCTTCTTGAGTTCTCCTTGGACGTTGGTCTGCTGGCCCTGATGACACTGCTCCAACTCTCCCATCGTCTAGAGAGAGAGAGAGAGAGAGAGAAAGAGACAATTAGGAAAAGGTAAATAAAGTGAGAGGGGAGCTCCTTCTTGAGTTCTCCTTGGACGTTGGTCTGCTGGCCCTGATGACACTGCTCCAACTCTCCCATCGTCTAGAGAGAGAGAGAGAGAGAAAGAAAGAGAGAGAGAGAGAGACAATTATGGAAAGGCAAATAAAGTGAGAGGAGAGCTCCTTCTTGAGTTCTCCTTGGACGTTGGTCTGCTGGCCCTGCTCCAACTCTCCCATCGTCTAGAGAGAGAGAGAGAGACAATCAGGAAAAGGTAAATAAAGTGAGAGAGGTGACAAGAAGAAAGAGAAAAAGAGAGGGAGTGAGAGAGAGAGAGAGAGGGAGAGAGTACGAGACAATTATGGAAAGGCAAATATGTAGTGAGAGACATAGGGTGAGTGGCGAAAAGAGGAAAGGAAAAGAAAGAGAAGAGGGAGAGAGAAAAAGAGACAATGATCGAGAAGAAAGAAAAGAGAGGGAGAGAGAAAAGGAGGCAAGGAGAAGAAAGAGAAAAAACGAGACACAAAGATAGAGAGAGAAAGAGAGAGAGAGAGAGAAAGAAACAGTTATGGAAAGGCAAATAAAGGGAGAGGAGGGCGAAGTGGCAAAAAGAGGAAAGGAAAAGAAAGAGAAGAGGGAGAGAGAAAAAGAGACAGGGAGAAAAAAGAGAAGAGAGAGGAGAGAAAAAGAGACAATGATCGAGAAGAAAGAAAAGAGAGGGAAAGAGAAAAGGAGGCAAGGAGAAGAAAGAGACAAAACGAGACACAAAGATAGAGAGAGAGAGAGAGAGAGTAAGAGACAATTATGGAAAGGCAAATAAAGGGAGAGGAGGGCGAATGGCAATTAAAAGAAGCAAGGAGAAGACAAAGTAAAAGAGAGGGAGAGAGACAAACACACAGAGAGAAAGAAAAAAAGAGAGAGAGAGAGACACTTATGAAAAGGCAAATGGTAAAGAGAGTCAAGGAGAAGAAAGAGAAAAAGAGAGACAGAGGAAGAGAGACATAAAGACAGAAAGAGAGAGACAGAGAGAAAAAGTGAGAGGCAATTATGAAAAGGCAAATAGAGTGAGACAAAGGGTGAGAGTGGCAAAGAGAGGCAAGGAGAAGAAAGAGAAAAACAGAGGAGAGAGACACAAAGACAGAGAGAGAGAGAGAGAGAGAGAGAGAGAGAGGGGGGGGGGGTGAGGCAATTATGAAAAGGCAAAAAGAGTGAGACAAAGGGTGAGAGTGGCAAAGAGAGGCAAGGAGAAGAAAGAGAAAGAGAGAGAGAGAAGAGAGAGAGAGGGGGGAGGGGGGGGGGGGTAGGAGAGAGGGAAATAAAAAAAGGATTTCAATTAGATAATTAGATGTAATGATGGAAGTAATGGTGACAAATGTAATACACTCCCCAAATCAAATCAAATACAGGTATATGAAAAACAATTTTATGCAACCATTCAATAATAACCAGTCAATCTTTATAAATTTCAAATCATCTATGATGAAGTCTGTAATGTACGCAACAAAATGCTTTGGAATTGCTCAAGAATATTTTGTTGAGCATAATATGCACTTTAAAAGGCCTGTCCTCATCAGCTTGAGTTTGCCAAATATTATCCCGAAGCTCAAAATTGTGTCTTCACCAGACCGTTAGGCTCATCACAAACTAGCCCAGACGGGTGCAAATTAGCCCGCTATTTCCTAATTATCGGGATATTTAGGAAACAAGACCAAGATTTCTTGGGATATTTTCTCGATCAATATCCCGCTAATTGCAACTGCGGGCTGATGAAGACCCAAGTTAACTGGTTAATTTGCGATCAGGATAATTAAAATACTGGGTTATTTGGCAAACTCGAGCTGATGAAGACGGGCCTAATGACAATATCATACCGTTGCGGGTTAAGCTAGGGTTGACCTCTAGGCCTGGGGAGTGTTTCACAAAGATCCTAAGTAGAACTTAACTCTAAGTTGGACTTAAAAATTATGGACAGCCATTGGAGTCTTAAAATGAAATATATTCAAAAGCAGAAATTCAAGTATTTAAAACTTTTTATAAATTCCACATCCAGAACATGAAATCTCCTTGATGATAGAAAATATGAATGATTTGAATAAACAATTAATGCCTTTCAAAATAACTTTTACAAAATATTTTCAAAGATGCTAATGGCTTTCCATAATTTTTAAGTCCAACTTAGGATCTTTGTGAAACACCCCCTGGATGGACATACCTTATTGTATTGTTCAAAGAGCTGTCGGACGTTCTTTAGTCGTTGATTCATGGCGATGCACGACTGCTGTACCACCCTCTGTTGTTGCTTCAGCATCGTCTGGAACAAAATTTTCAAAAAATCATGATATGCTAGAGGTGTCGTTGTCGAGTGGATATGCAGAGCTGCCAACCTCCAGAACCGAAAATCAGTAATCACAAGGCTCAAAATCAGTAATTTTGGGTATAAATCAGTAATTTCCTATGCGGCGCTATGACTCTAATAAAAACGGCACGCCAACATTGCACAGACACATGATTATCTGACATTTTTGGTGATTTTACTCACACAAAGTTGTTAAATAATGAGTTTCATATCATCACAACACAGTCTTCCAGGAAAAATGGGGGGAAAAAAAAAATATTAAAAAAAAAAAAAAAAAAAAAAAAAATTAAATCCGTAATTTTAAACAACATTCCGTAATGGTCGTTAATTTCCGTACCAATTACGGGAAATCCGTACTAGTTGGCAGCTCTGGATATGTCACCAAACTGTGGATCACAAGGTCCGCGGTTCAAGTCCCGCCGCAGCACTAATGTCCTTTGGCAAGTCATTGATCTACATTTGCTTCTCTCCACCCAGGTGTTAAATGGGTACCCAGTAGGATTTTAAAGTTAATGTGGTTGGATTAGCAAGTGGCTCTTGTAAAATGGTGACTGGCTGGAATGCTCCCCAGGGAGTGGAAAATGTGCATACATTGTGTTGCATGTAAGCCTGAATCCGATGACTAGGGTAATAATATGTGCTGCGCCTAGAAACAAAGTATTAGGCGCATCATAAATGTGAGCTATTATTATTATTATATGCCACTAAATTTAAAGCCCCACTGCACTATAGCTACTTGCGCCCTCTTTATAAGCAGTGACCGTTGGTCCCCCATGGTCCCCTTTTTTGTTAATGAGATAACCACCTGCCAGTGACCATGCAGGTGTAATCTCTCTTTAAATGATATCAAGCTACATATGGTTAAGACCTATTCAGACATCGCCAATAACCATTACAATACGTACAATGATGAATAGTTCGCATGTGAATAATACCACTGATATAAGAACCAAATGTATGCAAGATAGAGCACGAGAGGAAGTAAAATGTAAATAAAATTTAACTACACTAAACGATCATTATGATATTGATTACGAGTTATTATATACCTGAAGTTTTTCCTCATTTTCTTTCATCTTCTTCATATCTGAATCCCATTGGTCCAGGACAGAGGTCAGTTGTTTGGTGTACTCGCCATGAAGTCTCTGCCTGCATAAAACAGAAAAAAAAGACACAATTTTGTAATTAAATTCATGGAATTGTATGTATAAGGCATGTGTCGATAGAATCACTCCTTAAAGATAAAGTGGAGTTCTGGTCATGCGATTACATTGTGAAAGAAAAGGTGTGAATGGATCAGAAAAAGTTGATCATGTAGCATGTAAGTATTGGTGTGCACTGCAAGGTTCTGGAGTCATCAAATTCATAACAAATTTAGCTCAGTCTTGGTAAAGTAACGAGCACACTACACAGAAAGATGTATGGGACAACACAAATGGTGCCGGGGCTAGTACTACTTGATTTCCTTATCTTTCTATGCTCATTACTCAGCCAGTATACATTTTCTTCCAAAATTGTTTGGCACGACATTTATTTGTAATCTTGAAAATTCAGTGTAAGTTTTGTTAGATTCTGTGAGAATTGATTTTCTCTTTTTAACCAGAACTAAAGTTTATCTTTAATTAACATTGTAAGGAAAGACATCTTCAGTCTGTTGCTGTAACAACATTCTGTCAATGTGATCTAATTGAGACTATAATGTTTATAGTGCAAGAGGGCGCCAGAGAACCTTTGAATATGACTGAATAAACCATACAGCCTTAAAGAGTTTGTTGTTATTCTTCAGGACTCCCTCATTTAAACTAACAACCAAAATATTACAGTGAGAAGAGAAGGCACAGAAAACAGGATTATGACAGGAGAAATTGAGGGAAAGAAAAGCAGAGGGGAGATGGTAATGAAATACATGGATAATTGAAGTTCATTTGGCTGACTGGATACAGAAGTAATGTCACATTATATAGAACAATGCTGAGATTTAAAAGTCCAGGGGGTGTTTCACAAAGATTCTAAGTCGAACTTATCTCCAAGTTGGACTTACCAATTATGGAAAGCCGTTAGCATCTTTGAAAATATTTTGTAAAAGTTATTAGTAAAGTAAAGGTATAAAATGTTGATTCAAATCATTTATATTTTCTAGTATCATGGGAGATTTCATGTTCTTAATGTGGAATTTATGAAAAGTCTAAAATACTTGAATTTTTGCTTTTGAATATATTTCAAAACAAGGCTATAAATGGCTCTCCATAATATTTAGGTCCAACTTAGAGTTAAGTTTGACTAAGGATCTTTGTGAAACACCGCCCAGATCACCAACGTTTGAAACAGCAGTACAAGGCACTTAGCAGGCACGCAAGCATGGCATTGAGACTGAGCAAAATTTAGCAACAACGTGTCTGTTCCACAAAGTACATGGCACATACTTGTTATTATAAGGAAATAAATAAAATGATGTCATCATTGCCATCATCATCAGATCGTCATCCTCCTCCACCTCATCATTATCATCATTGTTATCAAAACCATCATCATTCTCCTCCTCCTCCCCTCATCAACATCAAGATTTGCATTGTCAAGTTCTCCTTGTTTTTCTCATATTAAAGGTACTATGTCCCTTTTGCAGCCAACCTCAAATTCTGTAGAACTTTGCAGGAATTATGAATATGTCATGTATGTCCTATCTGTGAAATTTAAACGTAAGCAATGTCCTCATATTCAAATTATGCAAGGAAACCCGTTTACTTGCTAGACTTCACTGTCAGACACTATTGAGTGACTGACTGGCCTTTTTTCTTCTTTGGTAATAACATACATGAAAAGAGTTGTAAAGGGTACATGAGCATTTGTCTACATCAATAACCCACTTCTTGTGATGGCCAAGATTAAACTGATTGAATCTTTGCGCAGCATAAAACGTATGACCATTCGGTACAATTGTCTGAAAATCAAGACTATTACTTTTGGGCTCTATAGCCCTAAAGTCGATTT
>JAVYIG010018821.1:0-14783 GCA_035222895.1 Strongylocentrotus droebachiensis | reverse complement strand
TTCTCATCAAAGCGATTGCCACCAAGGGGAGGTACGTCATAGATGTCAGTGATTCCGAGCTTTTTTAGTTGTTTTTTGCCTTCTCCATGTCTTCACTTTGCCAGGTAGTTTCCATGGCACATATAGGGACGTGACCTATTCAAAAGAAAACAAATCAGTTTAATCAAAGAAGTCATTTAATCGTCTCATGACCTCTATGTACCACACATTTGTCACCTAATCCCTTTTTTTAGAAGGGGGGGGGGGTATTTTTACACCAGAGTAAGGATCCAATCTGTTCATTTTTCATTCACATCTGTGCTTTAAAATATTGCCATTAAACGTGATGTATGTGCATAGAGTATACCACCATTTCCAAGGGTTGTAAATAGAACTGGCGAGCGAGAGAAGGATCGATGAAGACAGAGGGGGAAAAGAGAAAAGTGATGAAGAAAAGAGACTGCAGAAGAACCGGAAAAGGGAGTAAAACATAGCCCTAGTCAGGAGATAATTATACATTTACAACTAAATATAAACTTGTAATCACATGGGCCTATTATATAATAATACAGGCCTACACAAAAAGAGGAAAGAATGAGCATGCATGCACAAGGAAAGAAAAGGTATTTAATTTACAAATTGAACTGACGAAGGGCGTGTTAGAGTTCACGATATCATCATGATCGAAATTGATGAGGTGCAATTAAGGGCTTGAATGCATAATGGATGATATAGAAAAAATAAGATAAGTACTCGATTTTAGGTTCATATTGCATGAATTATGGTTGTTTCTTCGATTGTTTTATGTCCCTAGTCATAACTGTTGAAAAACCGTTCTATAGAAAGTGTCATTAGCATGGCAAATAACATGAATCTTTATATGTAAATAACAATTATCAACCTTTATATTCAAAAGTTTCATATGTGAAAATAATATGGCTCGTAATGTTATTCATTTATTCATATCTTCATTCGTCCATTTTTGTAATAAATACGGTAGTTTATATCACTGCATTGTGTGTATCAACAGTGCAATTGTTTATTAATTCACAATTGTTTTAAAGATACTCGTCCTACCTATAGTGTAAAGGATTATGGGCTAATGGGTAGAAAAACGTGTTGAAGATCTTTAAAGTTGTATTCGTGATATACAGAAATGGAATGAATGATTGCTATCTCAAACTAAATGACGATAAAACAGAATTTCTCTTTTTAGGCTCCAGACAACAACTTTCCAAGATTGTTATAACTCATATAGGTGTTGGTTCTGTGCACATTGCTCCTTCAGATAAGGCAAAAAATGTTGGTGTCATTTTCGATACAAGCATGTCTCTTGATGCAAATGTTTCAACATGTGTGAAAGCTGCCTATTATCATCTTCGTAATCTTCGTGCTATAAGGAAATTTTTAACCCCCAAACCACTCAACAATTGATTCATGCTTTTGTAACATCTCATCTCGATAACTGTAACTCTCTCCTTTATGGACTTCCTAAATACCTAATTCACAAACTACGAAAGGTTCAAAACGCAGCTGCCCGCCTTGTCACTAAATCTAAACGTTCGACCCATACTACTCAAATACTCAAGAACCTTCACTGGCTTCCAAAAGAACAGCGTTTCAAATATAAAATTCTACAACTCATCTACCGTTCACTAAATGGATCTGTCCCTGAATATATTTCCTCTCTTCTTAATATCTCTTCAAGTTCTCGTGCAGGTCTTCGTTCCTCCAATTCAACAAATGTAATACAATTAAGAACAAAGAGGAGTTGGGTGAAAGAGGTTTTATAGCTGCTGCACCCGGTTATGGAACTCCCTACCCCATTCAATACAAATGTCAGCCAATCAAAATTTGTTCCAAAAAAACTTGAAAACCAATCTAATGTCTGAATTCCTTAGTTAAGACGTAGTGTATTTCACAATCTGATTTAATTAACGTTGTTTAATTATATTTAATTATGTTAAATTATTGACGTTCTCTGTATCTTCTCATGTAATTTCTTAAGTTTAATGTATTTACCTTGTTAGGCGCATTGAGCATCTCTTGGGGTGGATATGTGCGCATTATAAATGTTGTTGTTATTAGTATTAATATTTATTAAACTCACCTGTAATGCTCTTTATTGTCTTGATCCTTTGTTGGTACAAGGCGAAAAGAGACGGTCTAATAAAAAGGATAAAATGAACAGATTCAAAATCGTCATTATCACGTGGTGATAATTAAAGAGGTAATGATAATAAAATGCACACAATTTGATTCTCAACCCGCCCCTACCTACACTGTAAACAAATAATAGTCGAAATAACTCAATCAAATTGAGGAAAAGAATTGCCTTTTTTTTATTAAGTAAATATTACCACGGCATCTTAAGTAGAATTTACTTATTTTGCTGAATAAATTTTTACTCAGTTAAATCGAGTTACATTAACGTAAATAATTTAGGTATTGTAATCATTTTAGATAATTAAAAAAAGCTATGATAGGATTACATATTGCACGATTTGGTACCCATCTAATCTAACAAATAACATCCACTAATCATTCACTACTTCTATTTAAGATTAATCACTAATCACTAACACTACTTCTATTTAAGATTTAACCGTATATATATATCTACCACCATCACAAACTATTACATACGCTTCAATTCGACACATATTGAAAGGCTCTAAATTTTATACTTGATCGTAGCATCTTAAAAGGAAAATTGGTTGACAATTTCCTGAAATATCAAGTTTTGATTTGTTTTGAACTGGGTAACAATTAAAAATTGTCTTGTCTTTGCTTAGCCATGTTAAATGAATTAGTAAATGTTTTAAAGTCCTTAAATTTTCATTCAACCACAAAAAGAATTGTTTTATTTAAAAAAGAGTTTAATTTGGTCTTAATGAATATTCATAAATTATGTAAATATTTCTATTACGCACTGCATCGGTCCTTACTTTAAAAAGATAAGAATAATCAACATAAATTGTTTGAGTAATACGTATAATTTCTGATTTTGAGTTAAAATTATTAAATTAATACAAGCTGAAATTACTTAAAGTTCTTATGTATTTGATTTTACTTAAATATTCCACGTATGTTCTACTAAATTGAAAGTTTGAGTTAGCAAGACTTAAATTTAGTGCGTAAGTGGCAAAACTAATGTTTTCAAGTAAATTCTACATGGACAAAATACGTAAAAATTACCATGAACAATTTTTTTTTACAGTGCAGGGCCACCTCAAAGAAAAGACATTGTTGCTGATTTTCCTTGCCACATTGCCCCGAAAATGTGTATATTTCGGTCCGCGGTATCAGAACGATGTCACGCGCCCTCAAGCGCCGTAATTTATGACCGTGAATCCTTCATAATTTCGATATTATAGATGTAAAGATATCAAACATATTCGGGCAAATTGCTGTGAAATTCGGGTAACAGAAGTAAGGAAAAACATTATAAAATCATGTTTGAATGGACGAATGTGATAAAAAGTGGCGTACCTAAGTATTATTCTGCTAGGGGAAAACAAAGACATTGCCCCCCCCCCCCCCCCCCCCCCCCCCCCCTTCCAAAACGAATCCGCATTACTATACAAGCGAATGAGCAGTATATATATTTGTTTTCAATCTCCCAAAAACACAATTTCGTTTACCCATATAAATATTCAAAAGGCACCATCCTCTGCAGCCCTAAGCGAACCAGCATTACCCCTGCGATTACAAAAATGGTAGTCGATTTCAGTCAAATATGTATTGCCCGTGTGAATATGGAGAGTAAGAAGATTAATACTCACGGAACTAACAGCACCACACATCCGACCTTCCCGGCAAGGTCTCGTATATTCTCTTCGTCTAAACCTGGTAGGATGGTAAAAGAGAACGTGTTTGATATATTGTGCATGATGAACCTTTTTGATAATATGAACATGATATTTAGCCTACATTCAGAAGTAGAGAAAGAACACAAGTAGACAAGCGTGTGCATGCAATATGCCAGAATAACACAAATGAATGAATTGTTTGTACAATAACATTTAATAAAACCACACAAAATATGTGGGAATTTTGTAAGAATTGCAGTGCGGACAATAATGGTACAATTCTAAAACCCTAAATAAAAAATCCATAACGACATCAACAAAACGAGGATGTTTGAAAAGCCCGAGACATCATTCTCTTCAATGAAATGATGCATCCATATATTATCACTTGTTGAGCTTCATGAAATTGAAATCGTATTTGAGAAAAGCTGTTATATGGCGCCTTTAATCCCTATGTTTTTTTTAGAAAGAAAAAAAATGATGTAATTATTCGCAGTTACTTTTGATAATCTTAATGTCGTATTTGAAGATATGACTGTGTCCAAAGACATATTTCTGCAATTTCAATACACACTTGTATGCTCGTACATAATACCCTGCTAGCTAGCCTCCTAATTAAATACATCAGGCAGGTCAGGTATATGGTCACAGTGAAACATACACATCATTACCAATAATTGTTTCAGATAGATGACATGTTGACTTAATCAACGGCTTACACATCATCGTTTGTTTTTATTCGGTTTTTTGTTATTAAATATAAATATGATATAATGCGCTCCATATTTTTGATGTGTGACATGTGATAAGAATTCTAAAAGTTACTTTTTACTGTTAAAAAGTGACTTTTTAGAAGAACGCAAGTGTTCACGTATTTCTCCCTTTCAGACGATAGAGGTGAAATGATGTCAATAGTCATGGGACACTCAGGCGTATGTCATGGCTCATACCCTCAATATACAAACAATTTAAATGACTAATATTTAGCAAATATAATTATAGAATTCAAGCGACTAAGTATAGCTATGACATTGTTGAATAACGTATGACAGTAATGCAGTGTAGTATCCTACCAACATGAAGTTAATTTCACGCCAAAATAGGATCATCGCGGGGTTTTGTAAAACCGCCATAATTGAATGAATTTAATTTATTTTCTTCTACAAAACAAACAAATCAATTATTGTTTACTACAAATTCACAAACACGCAGTTGGGTATACATTCTCTCAATTTGGGCACGTGGGCATAAGTGTTATCTAGAGGCATTGAAGAACAAAATAAGAAATACAGATAAACTATTTGTTTTACCCGACATATTTAGAGAGTTTAAACATTCTTTGCAATGCTAGTTTATTAAGGACAAAGGGTAATTTGCCAATGCAATTCATTATTTTACCGAAAACCTACCTTAGGGTTAATGAAATAGCTTTTATTCCAATGATACATGTTCATAGTGGAGGCGAAGTATCATTTCGGACTTACAACAAACACAAACAAAACAACATAGCCCTTTTTTCAATATACAAACCTAAGCCAAATGTTTGGATGACGTATATAGAATCGGTGAGATATTCCTCCTGATCCTCAGTAGATGTTTGACGTTCATCAGCAAGCTTGCGTTGCTCTACGTCTCCATAAAGAGCGTGTCTCAGGGCAGGGACTATGCTGTAAGCATACCTGGACACACCTATTGTACCAATAACAAGCTTATCAGGAAACACCACTCGTTCATCATCACAAGGTACAGCCTTGCCTGGTTTGTACGACAAGATTTCATGTCGTAATTCATCTAGCTTCCCTTTCCTAATCACCGAGCTGGAAGTAGCCATCTTTGTACAGATTTCGCTCTGAATACGCGCACAAACACGTTACACGCTCAATAGTATACAGATGTATCGTAAGTATGTTACATAGTAGGTCTAGTTAGTTATTACTGGGTGCAGGAAATTCTTTATAAGGCACGTATCATGCCTAACAGGAGAAACGGATGAGCGATTTTAATGAATGACCAAAGGACCTTTGACTTGTGGTATGAAATATAAAATTTGTATTTGAATCGCATTCAGTAATCTGCCCATGCACTGCCTTCATGCTCACGCGCAAATGTTACAATAGTTCTCTCCATGTTAATGGTGGAAGCACAATATTCCACGCTAGTTTCTATCCATCATTACAATGTTTGAGCCTACCACCATCATATTAAACCCTATGATATAGATATGGCTATTCTTCAGATTTCAATCATTCTTATGCATCACATGATAGTAATACAAAATTAACCATCAACATCGAGGGTAGGGGACTATGATGTTTCATATATTACTGTATGGTGTCTTATGTACGGTTTGGTCTCTATACCTGAGACTATATTTTCTTGCCACATTGAGGACTTGAATCGAATTTACTAAATATTTATATTTAAAACAAAATATATTACAATCTATACCTTTCAAATAGAGTTGGGTTAAAGGTAATTAATGTTTTTCATTTCACTCAAAAGACATCCATGTCCCTTACTTTTTGCTTTAAAAAAAAAAACCAACATAAAATTAGGTACACTTCTTATATTAGCCGCTGCGAGTAGCTATACCTTTCATTGGCAGCATATTGTGATGTCAAAACTCAAAATGGCTGTTTAAATTTATCGCTTTCAGACAACCTTCCCGAATACGGTGTCTTTGTTGCAAAATTTGTCTGATGTTAAAACTTTTCGATTTTATACATGCATATATTTCTTGTTAAATCTTGTTGTGTATAAAGAACATGCTATTGTTTTTTTCTGAAATAAATGCATTGGTCCTTATGGACAGTAACAACACGTGCATAGAGCACCCCTGTAGTACTAGCGGTTAAAACAATTTGCCAAGAAGTTCTAGTTTTACAGCCCTCTCGTTTTTTGTTGCAGGAACTCGCAGAAGCAGGCGCGTACGCAGGATTTTTTTCGAGATGGGGGGGGGGGGGGGGGGAGTAAACATTTGAAAATTTCGCAACGACTCAGCCAGCCGCTGGATAAGGGGGATAAGAGAACATTTTTTGTTTTTGTCCCAAAATTTGAAAATTTGGCCGATCGACATTTCGTTTCGTAGAAGTATATAGCGCCTAACGCTTATATTAGGATAATTGATTTTATGTGGAGGCGGAAACCATTATAGGCAATAGCAAACAAAGACAAACCATTGTCACATTACATGAAATAGGGAAAACCCAGAGCAAAAGCGGGGGTAGGAAAAAGATTGAACCAACTCGCGCGTGCAGCAGCTACCCAGTTCAAAGTGCGCCCCTAAACAAAAGTTATGGAAGATTTCACGTACCCTTTTTGGTGTTCTTGCTGTCAGCATGTCTCGCATTTGATCCTCATCCAGAAGTTGAAATCTTGGGAGAGTTTCTTTAGCCATTTTTGCCTTGTTTGAATCGAGATTGCCGTACTAAAAATGCCGACCAATTCTTTGATTTGATTTGATTTGATTTGATTTGATTTATTTATTTTCCACTCAAATATCCACAAATTAAATGACATATATAAACCATACAGTAATACAATATATGATAGAACAAATGAATTATACAAGTAACAAAATATTGACAAGTATGTTCGTAATCCGCGATCGCTCAAACCATTTTTTAACATGTTAACCTATGGGTATTTCACCAAGACTGAACTATTTTCCCGGTAACCATGGTACTGGAATTTTGCCGGGATTTTAGAACTATTTTGTTGAACTATTACATAGGTTTGGAATTTTACCGGGAATTTTACAGGAATAGTTAAAGTTTATCAATGCAATTTCGACCAATCAGATGGCTGGATTTCTTAAGTGAGGTATATAAAGCCTTTTAGTACGTAACGTATAGTGAATGGGAATGGGCGATGATCCGTCCAGGAGGTAGAGCTGAGTGGTTTGTGCTGGCAATGTTCCAGCGAGCGAAAATGAGACGATCGGAGCAATATGGAATAGCGACCCTAACTCTATATTATGAATATCGATCCTCATTTCCTATTATGAATAGCGACCCTCATTCCGTATTATGAACAGCGAACCTCTACTCCTATTGAGAATAGAACCTTATTTTGTGTTATGAATAGCGAACCTCTTCTCGTATTATGAATAGAGACCCTAATTTTGTATTATGAATAGCGACCCTCTACTCCTATTATAAATAGCGACCCTCAATTTCGTATTATGAATAGCGACCCTCATTTTGCATTATGAATAACGAACCTCATTTCGTATTATGAAAAGCGAACCTCTTCTCGTATTATGAATAGCGACCCTCTACTCTTTTATGAATAGCGACCCTTATGAATAATGACCCTTTTCTCAAATTATGAAAAGCGGTCCTTATGAATAGCGGTCCTTATGAATAACGGACCTTATGAATAGCGGACCTTATGAATAGCGGTCCTTATGAATAGCGGTCCTTATGAATAACGGACCTTATGAATAGCGGACCTTATGAATAGCGGTCCTTATGAATAGCGGTCCTTATGAATAGCGGTCCTTATGAATAGCGACATTGACCCTTCTTTGAAGGCGTCAATGTGTAACTCCCTCCAACAATAAACTCTCCCAACCAATTTCTGAGTTATCCCAATCGTTATTTCATGAAAATAAAACATAAAACAGGCCTTTAAAAATCTGCAAACACTCAAATGATTGGAATGGTAGAGCCAATTCATTGCTTAATGACGATTTCCATTCACCTAAAGTTTAATTTAATTATAATAATATAGTTGAGAGAATTTAGGAATAGATCTTTATCATTAATCTTTATCATTAATAATGGTTTTCACTAACAATTTCAGATTATCTTTAATTGTACATCTAGCATTGGAATCACTTCCTCAGTACCATTTTCTCTCATCTGAACAATGCTACGAAGTCCCTTAAAGGTAATACAAAGTTTTGGTATGGGGTCATGAATTTGGTTTAAATGAAAATATTTGAAGCATATGCGATCCTACAATATTCAGTGATCGTTGTTCCGGTTGAAATCGAGTCTAAAGTTATGAAATTGTAAAAAATAAACTCTTTATAATGTATAGCTCCCTCTCAAGATCAATATATTAATTAAGCTAAAAAACAATGTTTCTTGACTTAAATCGACCGATTGTCTATTCACATTTGGAAATTATATATCACAACTGCATATTCTGAGATTTTCATGGTCGCAACTACCATAGTACGGCCGTAGGCGCTATTTGAAATTTATCAAAATTTACCGGGAGCACCGGTAAATTATTATATTCAATTTTTCTCAAGAGCAGTAGTGTTTTAGGGGCTAAATTTTCTAGTGCTTATAATACATCCACAGGGACGTCTAAATATATCAAACTTGTAAACAATCATTTTCAAATTTTCCCAAAACTTTGTATTACCTTTAAATGGCTCTCAGTTGACTATATTATGCGTCGTTTTTATCTCTGCAATGGTAAAACATGTTGTATCCTATACCCTGCATTATTTCAATTATAATGATTCATAAATAAACAATTTCACTGTATTTAATTTAGAGATATAAACTTATTGAAATCTTCCACACACATACCAAGAAAACAAAACCCAGTCTATATGTAGAGGTAATCATACTGCCTCCGCAAAAGGCAAAGCTCATACTTCCCAGGGAGATGAATGTACGCTGCAGTCTACATTTTTAAACGCACGCACGGATCCGAATGCGCGCGCAATTTCCGACGTTTCAGTTTTTTCTATCGCAAGCGCTCGCCTCAAGTTCCGCTCCCCAAAAGCTCACCCGGTTTGCCATCCCAAAGCTTAATCACGAATTAGTAAGGCTGCCAAACACACTCATTGGACTTTACTTCTTGGAATTCTCTCCCAAAAGCTGAGAAACTTCAACTACTAGCTCACCATCGCGTGAAAATATATATTTGAGGGAGTGGACTCGTGAAAAGATACATCATCAAAATGGGTTGTTGGGTGAAACTGTCAGTTATTGCTTTATTACTGGCCTTGGTGCTCCTCACAGAAGCCAAATATTCAAAGAATGACGTTGAGGCAAGAACATATATTGACTTTTGAAAAATTAAATAATTGCAAAAACTTTTTTTAAAAGGATTTTAATTTTAATTCACGATGCTGTACTTTAACGATTCATATAATTATACCGTATCAGGACAATTACCCCCTTGGCAATCACCCCCACGGGCAATTACCCCCCGGAAAACTACCCCCGTAGGACGATTACCCCCCGGAAAATTGCCCCCGGAGAATTACCCCCCGAGGACAATAACCCCCCAAGGATAATTACCCCCCGAAAAATTACCCCCGGAAAATTACCCCCCGAGGACAACTACCCCCCAAGGACAACTACCCCCGAGGACTATTACCCCCCGAGGACAATTACCCCCCAAGGACAACTACCCCCCGAGGACAATTACCCCCTATGGACACTACTGGGCATGGTGGTTCAGTGGTTAGAGCGCCCGCCTCATGAACGGGAGGTCGTGAGTTCGAACCCCGGCCGAGTCATCCCAAAGATAACAATGGGACCTTCTGCCTTCTAGCTAGGCACTCAGCATATTAGATTGGAGAAGGGTAGTAATGACATATTATGTAATGCAGGGCCCGCTGGAAGAGCAGTTTCATAACTGAAGTGGCTACCCTGGGTAAATAAAACGTTAATATTATTATTATTATTATTACCCTCGAGGACAACTATCCCCCAGGAAAACTACCCCGAAGACAATTAACCCCCCCCCCCCCGAGGACAACTACTCCTCCCCCTTCGAGGACAACTCCCCCCTCCCCCCTTCGAGGACAATAACCCCCAATGACAATCACCCCCGAGGAATTCATAACACTGTGACGTATAACGCAAGCTTCTCTCCAAATTGCTATTTACAGAAAATTGCATAAACCTTCATTTTCTTTGTTATTTATGAAGTTCATTTCAGTCTTTTCAAATTATTCAATTCGATATGGGGGGGGGGGTGGTGGTTGACTAATTCCCCTGCAGTTTTGCTACCGAGTAAAGAACATAAATTACATTTCTTATAAATTAAACAATACATTGCGCGCAGATAAGTACGCGTTACAGCTTCTCTCACCATCAATGGCACAACAAAGAAATTAGGATGTAAGATTTCCTTTATGCATCCTCTGTAGCTTTTTTAATCAGCTGATCGTGTATTTGTCTTTATATGTATAATGGGCCCTCATCCATGCCATGATCCATAATTAAGGTTTTCTTCACGTTATCTATTATTTCTGTTGTCATGCTGAAGTATAATATGTTTTCGTGTACGTTAAATTATTTTGAAATAGAAATAGCCTTCAAGTTATATGTACGGTGCCATGTCAAAAGAAAATAAATATCCGCTCTCTGGTAATTCATTTCATTTGATTTTGTAACGCCAGCACAGTGTTTTTTCAACCGGGGTGCGGCAACAGAATGATTTGGAAAACGTTGATTTTGTTAAAAAAAATCAAATACCAGAAACGGTTAAAATATGTAATTACATGAGAAAATAAAATTTGGAAGATACTAAAGTGTCTTCCTTCCTCACTCGCTGACAATATATTGACATCAAGGCAAATAAGGGCAACGAGAGGCCCGAATATTCTCAAATTCGTGTATCAAGATCATGACCGAATATATCACTTTTTATTTATGTACATTTGGCTGCAAGGTGCCCGCATACAGTACTTTAAATAGTTTCTAGTGTGTGGATTACAAACTATTTTTTACCAGTTTTAAAATGTCTTCTGCTTTTTATTCTTAAATGTGCCCATACGTGTGTGCATAGCACTTGACGAGAGCCAGAGTCATGCAAAATAAATAATCTGTAAAGATTTTGGGATTTGGGAGAAAATGTTCATTTCTTAAGAAGGTACCGTGACTAACAAAAAGTTAAAATAACGCTGCTCCAGAGAAATGTATTTCTATGCATTTTGAAAAGCGCTGGACAATTACCTTAAAATTACATCCTTCATGGAAATTGCAAACGCACTGGCGTTGCATAAATTATAATAAAAGGAAAATGTGTAGTAATGAGGAAGACAACGTGATATAATATTTGAAAGAATATGGGTTCATGCAGGGGATCTTATGGGCTCGTAGTCATCTCTCAATGTGTCAGATCGTCTTTTGCTATTGAATCCTGATTGTCCAAGGGGGGTAATTGTCATCGGAGGAATTGTCCTCGGAGGGTAATTATCATCGGGGGGTAGTTGTCCTCGGGGGGTAATTGTCCTCGGGGGGTAATTGTCCTAGGGGGTAATTGTCCTCGGGGGGCAATCGTCCTAGGGGGTAATTGTCCTCTGGGGGTATTTGTCCTCGGGGGTAATTGTCCTCGGGGGGTAAATCTCCGGGGGGTAATTTTCCGCGGGGTAATTGTCCTTGGGGGGTAGTTGTCCTCGGGGGGTGATTCTCCGGGGGGTAATATTCCAGGGGGTAATTGTCCTTTGGGGGTAGTTTTCCGGGGGGTAATTTTCCGGGGGTGATTGCCCAGGGGGTAATTGTCCTAGAACCAATCCTGGATATTGCTGGTAAGTACGTTTTTTTAATGAAACATACTTGTTTTTATACAGACCCAAAACTAGCAACTTAAACAAGTAATTGTTGTCTTCTCTCTCGGTGTTGTTGTGAGGACTTCAGAGACGCGCCATACAATTCATCATCGTTTATTATCCACCTGAGCCCATATTCAATACAATTCTTCAGAATTTTGTCTTAAATTTTGGCTAAGAAAAAAGTCTTAGGAAAAATGTATATTCTATAAAAGCAAATTGGGGCTAAGAATTTTGGGGCGGATCAAGGGGGGTAGGGTAATATAAATATTCCATTTTGGAATCGCAATGCATATCAAGATATGTTTATTATTTTACTTTGCCCAATCCGTTTGTATTCATATTACTACTTGTGATTAGTATAAATGTACGATAAAATATAGATAGGATGCTAATGGAGAGGCATTGTATCCTAGGGTAGCATTCTGAAAGCGATGTTATGCCCGGTGTCAGTAAAACGGTGTTAATTGTCCTACACATCATGACGAATCACTAATTTACCAATGCATTCGCGAAGTATCTGCGTTTAAGGCCACACTGTCCTACTTGTAGCTACTTGCCCCCTCTATATAGAAAATAATGCATGATCGGTGACCATTGGTCCCCCATGATCCTCTTTTTCTTATGTTAATAGAGAGCTGAGTTGATGAGATAACCACCTGTCCAGTGACCTTGCAGGGTAATCTATTCCTCCTGTAAACTAGTGCAGATAAGCTTTAAGAGACACCTACGCAAGCACCAATGATAATTGGTAGTTCCGCCCCTTTTAAGTTTGTTATTATAATTAACTTAATTTGTAATTGTATTAAATATGACTAAAAATGTATTCGATCATCACTTCTTCAATTTTTGAAGTGTTTGTAAGCTCGTTGCTTGTCTCATGATGTGTTATACCTCCATTCTAATTTATCTATAACAGCTACATCTTTCATCTACACACTACATGCCATGGCGTCGAGGTTTCCTCCAGAAAACCAGGTTCAACTGAGAGTAAGAAAAGGTCATGACATGACATGGTCATGTGACAAGCACGCTGAGCCAATCGCTTTTTACTGTAAAAAGCACAATATTCCTATTTGTCACCGATGTGCGACCAAGGATCACGGCCAGAAACCATGTGAGCTAGACGACATCGAGGATGTCATCTTGGAGAGGAGGAGAAAACTGGACGATAAAGAGCAAGATATAGAGGAAACTAAGAAACGACTGAAAACGCTTGACTCTAAACTAGAGTCCACTGCAACCTCTGCAAGTAACCATTTTCAAGCAGTCAACAATGAACTTAAGGTGGCATTCGACGACAAATTAAAGATTATGAAAGACAAAGAGAAACGATCGATTCGTTCGATCGACGAGGAGGCGGATAAAGAAATACAAATAATTAACGAAAAGAGGGAAAGACGGATCAAATCATGTCACGCAGAAGCAGAACAACAACAACTAACCATCAAAGAAAACCAAGCAAAAGTCGAGTCAGAGTTAAAAGCAATCAGCGAGGTGGTTGCTCAAAAGATAATAGATCTCACAAGTAAGAATCAGCATGCAATCAGCACTATGGACAATGTTGACGCCAAGATCACACGAATCAAACAAGATGACAACACATTGGTGAAGGAAGCTCATCAAGTACTTGCATCCCTAGATGACATGTTACATTTGAATGTTCATCAAGATGTTAGCGACTGTCTTGACCGAATACAGCATGCAGTTCAGAGAGTGAAGTTTGTCGAGGCTGAAGTAGGTGGCGAACACTACGGGAGAATTGATGGCTATATCGGTAAATGGGAGCAGGTCAAGTCAATTCACATTCCATCGGTTCTAAATAACCCTTTGGTGCGTGGTTTGATCAGTGGTGATGAGATACAATGTATGTGTGCGGGACGTAAGGAACGATGACGTGTATGTTACAAATATCAATACTGAACACACACAGAAAGTAATTGAAGGAGATGATAGCTTGTATATTACATCATGCGCCCCCATATACAGCAACGTAATAGTATGTGGTAAGGTGAATGTTAAAAGCACGGGTGGCAGCTTGGATGGATGCATCACTCTCTATGACAGACAATGGAAGGTGATTAAAGACATCACTATACAGAGTAATACACGCTGTATTGCATGGGTGTACGTTGATGTTGACAGGGATGAGATGATCATCGGTGCTCAGAGAGATCAGTCTAATATCTACGTTATCAACCCTGCTGATGGTAAGATAGTAAACACTATTGCGATGCAGGGCAAGGAGGTGAAGGGTGAGATACAAGCCTTGTCATCAGGTGATATCGTTGTGGAGACAGATGATAATGAATTCACTATCATCTCACGTTCAGGAGAAGAAAAGGCTGTCATACACTGTGATGAGTGGGGGCGCGCCATGGTGTGGCGTTGACAAACTGACAGACACACTCTACATCACATACTTGGATACAGAGCGTTCTATCTACGCAGTTGATCAGGTG
>JAVYIG010018820.1:0-14887 GCA_035222895.1 Strongylocentrotus droebachiensis | reverse complement strand
TAGATCTCGAATAGAAACATATGTGCCCGAACGTGTGTACATTAAAGGAAACCAAAACCTTCATACTAAGTAACTTTTATTGTAAAGTTTAAGATATTTAAAAAATATCAGTGAAAATTTGAACAAAATCGGGCAAGGAATAAGGAAGTTAGAGCCTTTTGAAATGACTAGTCACTAGAGGGCGGTATTCAATTTGATGACATCATCTGTGAACAACTCTCCATGCCTTTTGTACATCAAATTTCATGTTTTTCCTTCTTTCTTGTGGATTGAGATAATCTACTCCCCTGAATGCAAGATATATAATTCCATATGATATTCTACTTCACATGTTATGAAGTCGGATCAAGAACACAAATAAATACGAAGAAAACAAAAAAATTGTGAAATTTTATGTACAAAAGGCATGGAGAGTTGTTCACAGATGATGTCATCAAATATAATACCGCCCTCTAGTGACTAGTCATTTCAAAAGGCTCTAACTTCCTTATTCCTTGCCCGATTTCGTTCAAATTTTCACTGATATTTTTTAAATATCTTAAACTTTACAATAAAAGTAACTTATTATGAAGGTTTTGGTTTCCTTTAAGTGCCATTGTGAAGCAAAATGAATCTTCAGTGATGAATTTGGGATAGGGTTAACGCGAAGCATTTAATTTCTTCAAAAGGTGCCGTGACTTTACACAAAAAAAGTTGAAAAACGCTGGGCTAGACGAAAGATAAACTGTCCCAATCATATATCCGCTTCCGATGAAAGTCTAGATCTAACGTTAGAGTAGATAGCCAAAGTCCTTTTTCTCATTTTTGATTTGCTATCTCTAGGTTAGCATAATATATTTCCATGCATACGTACAGTGTACGCACGTACAAAAGAGTTCCCATTTGTTTTGCACGTGAATTGCGTTACTTTTAAATGCACTGTCTTGAGTTTTGTGACTTGTGAGAGCTAGAGATCTGTGTTTAATTGACGAAGCGGATAAGGCGACTGGATCTGGACACCCAAGGCAGAAATCAGCTTGAATTGAAGAAAGTAAATAAATCTATTAAAATTGTAATTATATTTGCCAACTTTACTAATTTTGCAGTGAGGTCGGACGTCGGTGGATATTGATGTGAAGTGAGTGTGAATGTGAAAATAAAAATCGGTCCAGTCGAACAAGAGAGTTGCCGTCATTCTCGTAGAGTCATAGGGCTAGATCATTTCATTAACAGCTGGCGCTGGGAAAGCTCTAGTCCCCTATCCTTTGGCTTTGGTAACTAGCTAGAAACCTTACAAATTGGAAATTCGCTATTTAAAAAATGAATGTCTGTTGTTATTTTCCTGGCTATGTGCTGCTCTCTTGTTGCTGAGACAGTGAGGAAAATTTCATTTGTAATGTTTGGTGTTTTTAAAGGGAAATCTAACCTGGCTTGGCCTGGTACTAGTGGCAAACTAGAATTAGAAATATCAACTAAGACTGGTGAAAGTTTAAATGAAATCAGACATTTCCCAGGGGAGGGGGGTATACTCAGATTTGGGTTAGAAGGGGTGTGCCGCTCAAGCCTTGAAACCCATACCCATTATTAGCGGTCATTTTTCTCGAAAAAATACCCATTGACGTTGCATTAAATTATTAGAGAAAGAAGACGATTCGTTGTACCGTTCTCGACTCTAAATTCTTGTCTGAATTCAGTTCCCCCCTGGAAGCTTTGATATTTCATTTAATTATTAGAGAAAGAAGACGATTCGTTGTACCGTTCTTGACTCTAAATTCTTGTCTGAATTCAGTTCCCCCCTGGAAGCTTTGATATTTCATTTAATTATTAGAGAAAGAAGACGACTTGTTGTACTGTTCTCGACTCTTAATAATCCTTTTTCTCCCTACGTCCACTTCTTTTCTTCTTTCTCTTTTTTTTTTGGGGGGGGGACAACTGCCCCCCCCCCCCCCCCCCCCCCCTGGCTGCGCGCCTGGCCAGAGGTAAATGTATGCACTCGTAAATTGAGTAATTGTTCTCTGAATGTATCTAATATTACCTAAAGAATTCACTGAAATTGAATATTTACATGGAATCATAATCAGAAAATAAAATATTGCATACATCATCTGATGGATGTATCCACCTGGAGTCCTGGGGGGCGTTTCACAAAGCCTTTTTTTCAATTACAAATGACAAAAATCAGTGACCAATCGGCTGATAACCAATCAGAAGCAAGGATTTCAGTAGCTTATAACAAAGACTGTCATTTGTCACTGATGACAAGTTTTGTGAAAAGGGCCCCAGGATTATTTTGGAATTAATCAAGGTTCTATGCAGAAGGACATCACATCACATCACATCACAAATTTTAATTTCTTATTTTTCTCTACCTCAGATTCCAGTACAATCCTAGATAATGGCAGAACCAGTTGACGATATACCAGTTGAGGAACCTGAAGCTGAAGTCGAGGTCCCCAAGAAGAGTAAAAAGAAGGACAAGCAGGACAGAGCCAACTATCCCCTGAAAGTAAACTATTGCGGAGGTATGAATACAAGCTTTGCTTTTTAGTAGACCCCCACTTTATTGATTGATTTATTTATAGGGTTGTATCCTCTGTTATAACTATTCACCATGTACATTATGTTTTCTATGTTGTATGTTTATGGTAGTTATAATTATTACCATATTCATCATGTTCAATTATGTTATATTTGATAAAATGAAATAAATAAACTTGAAACTTGAAACTAGCTTTGTTTCACCCATGGATCTTTCAATTTGACCCCAGTGTAGTGGTCTGAGGGAAATTGGGTAATTTCTTAAAGGAATACTTATCAGGGGATCATTGTCCAATTGAGGATTTTTTATCTTATATTTTTATTTTGTGTTTGGTGTGTGTGTGTGTGTGGGGGGGGGGGGGCAATGGTTGTATGTGAGAGTACAGGGGTAGTGATCCCGTTTACAGAATAATACACTGAATAATGATTTGCTCGTGTTTTCAGTCTGTTCCATGCCCTTTGAATACTGTGAGTACCTGGCAGACTACGACAAATGCAAGAGATGGTGGGAGGAGCATTTCCCAGACTTCTTCGAGCGAGCGATGAAGATTGGAGACGGTGTGGATGGGGAAGGAGATGACCCCAAGAAACGGCAAAAACGAGGTGAGTATTTCTGCTCTGTGGGCAAGCTGTGAGGTATTAGGCTAAACTTGTTAACTTTTCAGTATGAGGGTTTAGTACTAATGAATTTTGTTTGGATAATTTGCTGGTTTTTGTTTTTAATTGACTGCTCAGAAAGCATACATGTATATATATGCGCTTGTACATGGAAGTGAGCAAGTAGGGGACTAACAGCTTTAAAGGTATTACAAAGTTTTGGTATGGGGTCTTGAATTTGGTCCAAATTAACATATTGGAAGGATATGCGTTCCTACAATATTAATTGATCGTTGTCGCGGTTGAAATCGAGTCTAAAGTTATGAAATTATGAATAATAAACTCTTTATGTTGTATAGCTCCCTCTCAAGGTCAAGATATTAATTTAGCTATGAAACAATGGTTCTTGACTAAAATCGACCGATTTGCTATTCCCGTTTGGAAATTATATATCACAACTACATATTCTGAGATTTTCATGGTCGCAACTACTATTGTACGGCCATAGGCGCTATTTGAAATTTATACAAATTTACCGGGAGCACCGGTAAATTTTTATATTAGCTTTTTCTCGAAAACAGAAGTGTATTAGGGGCTAATTTTTATAGTGCTTATAATACATCCACAGGGGCATCCAAATAGATCAAAATTGTAAAGATTCACTATCCACCCAATTTTCAAAATTTACCAAAACTTTGTATTACCTTTAAGTCCTCTCCAAGGGACCTGGTAATGGGGAATGATGCCTCACTACAGGATACTAGCGCATCAACTTGGTTTTGAATCCGAGATCCCCCATACTTTTAGTAAACATTGACACAAATATGTCTATGAAGAGAGGAGGAGGATGTGTAGGGGGAGGAGTAGGAGGAGGGAGTAGGAGGAGGGGGAGAAGGATGAAGGATGAAGGAGAAGGAGGAGAAGAAAAAGAAGGATAAGAAGAAGAAGAAAGCAAGAAGGAGAGGGGGAAGGACTATAATAGAACCATGTAGCCACTATAGAATGATTGATTATTGTTTTCTCTCTCTCTCTGACATTCCAGGTGGACGAGGTGTAATCAAAGCCAAGAAGCAGGTGGAAAAGTCTAAAATCTCTGTGGGCCGAGTTACAAGAAACAAGAAGAAATATGTCACAGTAGTCAAGGGTCTTGAAACACACGGTATGTACAAGTAATGTGAAAATGATGGCCAGTACCCTTCCCTTAAAAGCATACTAATTGAAGTCTAGATTTAAAGAGAAGTCGAGTTTGGGTAAAGGTGAAAAATAATTTGTGTGCTTGCTCATGGTTGTCAAATGTCAAGTCAGTTTGGAAGAAAATCACAGGAAAAATTTCCCTTGGAAAAGAAATGCTCTTCATACGCGCCCAAATTTGGAATAGGACAAGATATAGCTGAAAAGTGTGGACCACAAATTCGAGCTACATTTGTGTGTAGTCCCATATACCCATTGCTATGTTTGGTTCATGTGACTGTCAGAAAGATCAAGTCAACTTATTATTTTGACGATTCCAAAACGTCTCAGTATTCACCAGTCCCAATGCTCATGCACTACATAATTTACCTTTCCCGATTGCTTCTAGATAATCACTTTCAAAATTTCATCTTTAAACCCTGAATAAGTGGGTAAAATTTGTCCACAGATTTATGGAGTCCTCATGATATAATACGTATTTCAGTTTACCTTATCCAACTTAAGCTGTTAAGAATTTAGTTTACCCATTACTGTAACTGTCCATTATTATGATTATTTCTTTTTTGTAAGATGATCTCTGTTAATTTTTAGCACTGAAAATCAAATTTCAGAATGGACAATAAATACTTGATTTCTTTCTAATTTCTTTCTATTTGTCAAATTCGTTATCCCCTATTTATTACCATAATTTTGTAAGTAAATGAAAAATAATGATGTCATTTCTTTTTGTTCCAGTTCAAATCCTATATCTATTTCTTATCTTGTTTTGTCATAGGCGTCTCATTAAAAGAAGCCGCTAAACTGTTTGGAAGGCATTTTTCTTGCGGGTCATCGGTGTCTGGAGATGAAATTGTTATACAGGGCGATTTCGTGGATGATGTCATGGTCTTACTGGTCGAAAAATATCCTGAGGTAACGGATGAAGAGAGAAAAAAAGAAATATTAATATTAAGATTGTATGGTTGGTTAGTAGGTTAAAGGTATAGACCAGTTTTGGAAGCGCCCCCCTCTCAAAATATGAAATGGAAGCTCTTATTACCAATCATGTGAAAGAATATGTTTTGACCAATACGTGATCATACAAATTTTGCCGGGAAACCACCTACTAATTGATATATTTGGTAAATTGTCATATCTATCCGGACTGGATAGATATCGAGTAGTCCCATATACATCTTTCTGTGTACAGGGCTGCCTTGTAACTTTACCAAGACTGGGCCAAATTTCTTAACATTTTGATGATTCCAGAACCTTGTAGTGCACACCAATACTTATATCCTAGATGATCAACCTTTCTTGATCGATTCCACATTTCTTTCACAATGCAATCGCATGACCAGGACTGGTCTATACCTTTAAAAGGCAGGCTTTACTACTTCAGCTAGAAGGGATTAGACCACCAAGCGAGCCAGCGAAGTCACTGTGACAGGTGGCTATCTCATTAACTCAGCTCTCATTTAACATAAGGAAAAGAGGATCATGGGGGACCAACAGGCACCGATTGGGGAAGTTTTCTATATAGAAGGAGCAAGTAGCTACAAGTAGGAGAGTGTGCCTTTAAAAGAAAGGGGAGAGATTGAACTCTCCAATAGAAGAGAGAGAATTACAATGGAGTACAGTGAAAAGAGAAAAAAAGAAAAGTGTAGCCCCATATACTAATTTTTGTGTTTGCAGTGCATGTGATTTTCAGCAAGGATGAAATAATTTCCTTTTCACTTTGATCATTCCAAAACTTCACAGTATACATCAAATCTTAAGAATTACATAGTCAACGTTTCCCTACTGCTTCAAAACAGTTTCTTTCACAATGTACATGTGTAGTTTTATGACCAGGGCCCGTCTTACTCCAATCAATCGCAAGTGTGCAGTCTCCTCTCTGTTATATTCATAGTTGCGATTGATATCAACTCTTTGTAAGACGGGGGCCCAGTACTGTACTTTCTCTTTAATTCCTCTCTTGTTTCTTCTCTCTTCATGTCCATCTTAGATTGAGGAAGACGATATTGAAGACATTGGAAAACAAAAGAGATGATGTCACCGCCACCGGAGGACTGATGTGGAGGAGGGGACAGCTTTGGCTGGGGAGAGAGAGAAAGAGAGGAGACAACCTGCCAAGGCATCGACGTCACAAACAACACATATTTTTTTCTTCTTCTGGATTAAGAGAATGCTCAGTCCAGAAACCATTCTGCAGAGCAGAGCAGTAAAACGACATGCGTGTACTTTTAAAGTACCGACAGAGAGCCATAGAAAAAATGGAAAATTAAGCAACCTGGGACCCACTTCACAAAGCCTTTTTCAATGACAAATGACAAAAATGAACTACAGATCTGCTGATAACCAATCAGAAGCAAGGATTTCACTAGCTTATAACAAAAATTGTCACTTGTCGCTGATGACAAGTTTTGTGAAATGGGGTCTTGTTTTGCTTTTCAGTGGCCATGCCTCCTTCATTTGTATCTGGAAACTTTTTGTGTGGGTAACCTCATGTATTTATTGTAATTAACAGAGAAGTAAATAGGTGTTGTTTCAAATTTCCTTTTAAAATTAAATTGACCTTGTCAATCTTGTTTAGCAACTTCCCTACTACCAAGGTTTTGAGCAATAGACTTGTTTACTGATTATATGCATAGTTCAACAAATGGTTTTCTTGACAACTTACAATTTTGTCTGAGGCTTGTCTGACGTAGCAACAATTGATGTATGCAAAGTGAATTCTTTCCATAGAAATACTATTATGCATTGGAGGTGAATTGTTGGCATCTAGGGGTTTGGGCCAGAAACATGCATGAACTGAAATATATTAGTAAACAGGTCTCGTCATAAATGGACATCCAAGAATTGAGAACAGACTTTTATGATTCATACCCCCATAAGATGGGGATAAAATATATTGAATAAGAGTAAACTTTACAATTACGTGTACCTTTTATCTCATGAGGGAGAACAAAGTACCCCTTCCGTCTCTTAAACAAAATGTTCAAACGCAATTTCTCTGATAGGACTTGCAGACATCTTGGAAGGGTTAAACATTGACCAAGCGACAGTTGATGTCTGTGGTTCAGTTCACCTCCAACTCTTCAAACAAAGTTATCAAATAAACCATAGATTCCACTCATTTTTGTTGTTGAAAACTTTGGTGTGAAACGTATGCAAGATAAAGTGTATTCTTAATCCTGCTTTGAGAGATTCTTAATTTTGCATGTGAAAGGTTGGCAAGTATGTGCCTACATAGGCCATGTAACTGCAATTGATTTGCCATGCCCCAAACCAGTACATTACATATGCCTGTATGTTATGGCTAGGCTTTCCTTTACTTGAGAGTTACGTTGTCATAGTGGGCGTTTCACCACGGCCATGTCTTTGACAATTATTTACTTGTCCAGATTAGATAAATATTCCTATTTAAAATTGTTAAGATATGACATAAATTTTAGAAATCTCAATTTGTTATCATTTTCAATTTGTTATCATTTTCAATGTAAAACGGAGCAAATGATTACAAAATAAAAACAAGGTACATGAATATTGTGGCGTACATATTGTGTATCTTTATTTGTTTTGGTTTTTTACTTTAGACTAGTATAAATAACAATGTTAAAACAATTTTGATATAACACATGTACATAATCATTCAGGTATACAAATATCATATATGATAAAAATAACATCTTATCCAAGTTAGTACAAAGAGCCAATTCTTACAGCATGGAACTAGTATGCATCTCACGAATCATGATTACAAGAATACTAAGTATTTGGGAATATCTTGTTTTTCATTGACAAAACAGAGGCTATTTCCCAAAATGGCGCATGCAATTTCAACTTTAATATTACAATGCCTATCCTTCACCTAAAGATATTGAATTGAACTGAAACAATTCCATTATTTTGACATGGTCATGGAAATAAATGTAGATGAATCTTCTGAAAACGTATAACAATCTAAAAAGGGGAAAGATTTATTTTCAATATTGAAAAAAACAAACTATTCATTGTGTGGTACAAATAACCTTTAAATCATGAGTTTCATCAAAATAGAGTAGTAATCATATTCCATTCCGCTGTTGCTCACCACATACAGCGTACATATATGTCTTCTTGCCATAAACTTTGGGCCCGATAAAGAAATGAAATTGTTTTACTGTAAAAGCAGAACTTTTCAGTCGGTGACAATGCAGTCATAGCAGTAAAGCCTCTGTGCAGCCGCTCATGGTGTTAGTAATGATTATTTCAGTTTGCTAAATGTTTCCTTAAACCAACGATACATCATTGCTTGATTACTTACAGTAGCTCATTAAAACAAAAATAATACATAGCTATAATATTCCTAAAAATGATTTTGCTTCTCATAGACAAATTCTAGACACAATCTCGTCTCAAAATAATAAATATAAAGACCTTTGGCAAGAACACTGGTAAAATAACAAACTAAGGTTTCATTACAAGAAAAAAACATTACAAATATATTTCATGGCATAAAACAATACTACCAACAATAGATTCGCACTAAAGTATCGGAACAAAGTATGGAACTTACTAAAACAAAATGAATGCATATTTCCTAATGGAACGTTCACAGGAACCACATTCTTCACCTTCACAAGCAATTGTTTTGTAAATGAAAGTGAATGTACTTGAGATTGAATTCCTTCTAAATTCGAAGTTGATTATTTAGGTTTGTTTGGTAAATATGTAAAAGTGATTAAACTCGCTATCTAAGAAAAATGGAATATATCCTGCTTCATGTTCAAATTTGACCATTAAAGGTGAGCAATACTCCATCATATGTAACGAGAACTGCCCAAGAAAGAGACATATAATTGCAATTAAAACAAAATAGTCGGAAGGGAGAAAGGACTGTTGACTTTACTTTGTCACTATTTATTAATATTGTTTAATTATATATGTATGATAACATTTCTTGATATATTTTTCAATATGAAAATTAAATAAATAAATTGAAAGTGTTCCTCTACACAAACTAAATTTAAAAAAAATGTATCTGAATTGGTTTAGAAAATATACATTCAAATTTGCCTTATTTGTAAGTTTCAGGGAATGATTCACAATTCCTTGAAGTACCCCTCATTCATTTAAAAAAGCGTTCATACACCACAATGCACATCATGTCAAACTATTAATGTCATATGGACAAATGTCCTTTCCCATGACAGGGTATATTTAAAACATTAGTTGATCAGTGCCTTTTCCATACTGTCCAATGTCCATCACAATATCTGTATCGCCCTTTTCATTTCCCATCATGTTATACAGTACTAATAGGCTATTTTCGTAAAGTAAATCAAATTTAATGCACAAATCCTTGTTAAGTGCCTCATCACAAATTGTTTAATTCACCTCTTACAAATATATGTATTTAGTCAGAATGCAAATTGCATACATTCTGTCTTGTTAGGTAGGACATAATGTTTGTCCTAACTAGCAACAATTAATGTATGCAATTAGTATTCTGACTATTGGAAGACTTTTATTTGTAACAGGTGAATGAAATAATTTCTAACATGGCACTGAACAATGATTTGTGCATTAAATTGATTACCTTACGCAAATGGTATATTACTTGACTGACGTTACAGATTGACCATGGTGTCCTGTCGGCATTTTGCCAGGTTTTTTATGAGACTTGTCAATAGACCACTGGCCAGACTGAGTGCAAGTGACCTAAGGTCAACCCTTATCAACCGTTACCTTTGGTCAACATTTTATCATGGCTAAATATAGCAAAATATAAATTTCTCATCACTTTCTCCTTTGGTTCCTCTTCCTTCTCAATCTTTTGCATAACCCTCCAGTTTCCACACCCAAATTGGCAGTGCTTGCAGCATTCACAATGTGACCTCGTCAATGACCTGTGACCTCTGACATACAGAGGGTGTCGAAGGTCAATGCCTCCTCAGTTATCACCTTGTCTATATGTGTCCTCACATAGTCTTTACCCTCCTCTAACATGTCTGATCAGCCATGGCAAAGCATTAGGCTTCATTGACCTATGACCTGACATGACATGGATGTGTAAGGTCATCACAGAGTCACAATCCTTACACAAAACCTCCCAAAACCTCCAGCTAGGTCATGACCACAGGAATGCCATAGCGTGGCATTACATCTACATGTGACCCTATCTATGACCTATGACCTATGACACTGCATGTGACACAGTCCCGATACATGTAGGTCAACATCAAGTCAAATGACCTTTGAACTAGCCCAGTCATGACCAAATCAATGCCTGAGGGTCCCAGTCTGGCTCCCGCTTACATGGAAGCAGAGCTAACTTTCTGACCATCATCCCCAAACCAGAATCACCTATCACCACTAGCCCCATCCCTCCATGGCGTACCGCTCTGAGCGTGACCCTCCCCACGACAACTGATCCTGGGGTGAAAGGTCCTGACCCAGGTGAACTTTGAGCTCTGACATGCGTCTGGCCAGAGATGTGATGATCTCATGAAGGAGCTCCTTGCTCAGGAGACGCATCTTGGGGTTCTGAGCAACCTGGATAGCGAGGAAAATCAAATGGAAATATGAGAGAAAAATTTAATGATTTGTTTATGTAAAAAATTGTCAAAAGCTGAAAAATCAGAAACTTAGGCATACAAAATACCAAACACTTTCCAACATTTGTATGTGTGAGTGGTCCAGAATCCGGGAGGTTTCCTGCCTAAGTATATTATGAAACAAAACATGGCAATTTAGAGAGAGAGAGGAAAAGAGGAAGAGAGGAGAGAGAGAGAGAGAGAGAGAGAAAGAGAGCAAGGGAGAAAGAGCACATTAATAGAGACGAATTCAGCCTTTAAATCACTACCTTGGGGAAGCTCCTGACGATGATCTTCAGGGCGTGGTCTTTCATGTCCTTGGCTCCGACCCGGTCAGCAGCGTCCAGAATCTGGACCACATTCTGGATGGAGATGTTGACCTCAAGGTTCTCCTTGCAGAAGGCCTGGATCCGATTGTTGGTGAAGCCAAAGAAATCAGGCGCACAGAACAGGTAGCTGGTAGCGGAAGTTCAAGGGTCAAGGAAGCATTTATTCAAAGGTTGCTAGTCCTTTTCAGGGGGGTGTTTCACAAAGATCCTAAGTTGAACTTATCTCTAAGTTGGACTTAACAATTATGGAAAGCCGTTAGCATCATTGAAAATATTTTGTAAAAATTATTTTAAAAGGCGTAAAATGTTGATTCAAATCATTCATATTGTCTATTATATACCTCACTTAAGTAATCCAGCAATCTGATTGGTCGAAATTGCATTCATAAACTTTAACTGTTCCTGTAAAAACAGACCTATTTTCCCAATAACCATGGTTATTGGGAAAATAGGTCAGTCTCCATGGTTACCCCATCACTACATCCTGACTTATGGATCCTGCTGAGTATCGTCGTAGAAGTAGAAGTAGAAGTAGGTTTACATGTTAAAAAATGGTTTGAGCGATCGAGGATGCCGTACGTGTGCGAAGATTTGGTCGGTAATTTCAATACAATTGAATCTCGATCGATCTTACCGACAATTTTATCTTGCATTGTTGACATGAAGACGAAAATAAACTTCCAAAAACAAAAAAACAACATCTGCCGATAGATCTTGATCTAAGTTCGTGCCAATATGCATTGCAAAAGTAAAAGAAGGGGCCGATTGATGGAGCAGCCGCGAATCATCAACATGCGAAGCCGTTTTAAATCCATTTTAATGTATATATTAGAGAAAACTGTTTAGTATGTCAATAGAGCGCGATAGCCGAGCCGATTAAGGCGCTGACTTTAGTTTCATCACCTTTTGTACGCAAGAGTTCGAATCCCATCTTCGACAAAAGTTTTTTGATTTTTGATTTTTTAGTCTATTTTTTTTTTGGCATATAAAAGTATTAATGACTGCTTTAATATTCGAGAAATAGTTGTTTTTATACGCTCTCGGGAAGGTTACAATTGGGCTATTGCCCTCGGCACGCCTCGGGGCAATAGCACAATTCCAACCTTCCCTTGAGCGTATAAAAACAACTATTTCTCTCAAAGCAGTCATTAATACTATATTATTAACCGTATCAGACATCTGAGCAGGGAAATTTTTAAATGTTATTGCCCTCACGGTTTGATGGACAAGTGAACAAAATTACAATAAGTTAGTCCGCTCAGAAAAGTCAATGGGATTTTGTGTGTAATTTGGCGGGCAATATAGGTTATACAGTAAACCAATGCGCAAATATTTTAGCCTGCTCAGAAGAGTCAATGGGATTTGTGTGTAATTTGGCGGGCGATATAGGTTATACAGTAATCCAATGGACAAATATTTTAGCCCGCTCAGAAAAGTCAATGGCAAAATGCGTGTTAAACTAGTGAGCAATAATATAGTGCCAGTTGTAATTTACATCGCGCATCAGCTATTGTAATTTACATCGCGCATCAGCTATTGTAATTTTCATCGCGCATCGTGTATAAGAAAATGTGCACTTTGCGCGAACTCTTTGTGACGTAACAATCACACCCTAGGCAAACTGTTTGCAGTGTATCGAAAATCTGTCAAACACTGGATGAACAGTGCTGGTTTGACAATGTTTTTGCAACTTCTAATGCTAGGAGACCCTGTGTAGCCTACATGTACATAATTTAAGAGTATAAGATAGTAAGAGTTTCTTGTTTGCTCTAGATGTCTGATGTGGTTTATATTGACTGCCTAATTCAGGGCAATACAACTTGTCATATATAACCCTCACCTTCGGTTCGGGCGATACATGTATATGTCGTATTGCCCAGAAGGCAGTCAATATTACTTAATTATCAAGGAGATTTATTGTTCTTGATGTGGAATTTGTGAAAAGTCTAAAATACTTGAATTTTTGCTTTTGAATATATTTTATTTTAAGGCTACAAATGGCTCTCCATAATATTTGAGTCTAACTCAAAGTTAAGTTTGACTTGGGATCTTTGTGAAACACCCCCCTGGACTATGCCCTTACACGAAAGTATACCTCTTATTGGCCAAAGTTTTCTACTTCTCTCTCTAACAGTGCATAAGTAGTCCTTCTTAGGACGAAACAAGAAAGAATACTCCGCTCTCCCTTTTCTTTGCTCCTCTATCCTCTTTTAAACCCTACAGTACTTTTCAGGACCACCCTCCTTCCCACATTATGCACATGGTGAAAAACTGTATTCAGCCAAATAATTGTTCAGTTATGGTACAGTACAGTACTTCCTACGATTGTATGGCACATGTTCCTGAGCAAGAGTTCCAAAGTTGATTTCTGACACTTTGTACCATATTCACTTTAACCATAGACCTTATTCAGTTTTACATATATGGGTGTGTGTGATTTTGCTTTTCTTCACAAGAGCGCCTTGAGCAATTGATTTCAAGGGGATTTGGCACCATATAAATATACGTGTATGTACATCTACATAACACTAAACCTAACATAAAACCCAACCTCAACCCTAAGCCTAACCCCATATGTTTCATAAACTAATTTCTGGAGCCAATGTCTCTAGAGCATATGTCTCATCAACACGTTTACCTTGTACATGTTGCAGGATAAGACTGAAAGAACAGAAATATTTTTTTCAAGCTTGAAGCATGGATCCTCTTTAAAAAAAAAAAGAGTTTTTCATGACCTTGATTAGGGCAGTACCGGTATGTACCAACCAGCGATAATTCAAGCCATACAGCTAGCAATCAGAACGACATGGATTAAGTATCACTTCCCTACTGGCATTTTCATTACAAACTCTACAACATGGAATAAAATGTAGATTTTTAATGATTGTTTCAAAGGATACAGTGAATCTTCAGCAGGCATTGCCACAGAACCATAGTAGATGTATCTGAGCAGGGAATCAAAGGCCTGTCTTGACGGAATGGTCTCTCCAATTGTCACCTGTAGGTTTGAATGTGAAAGGGACATAATAAAGAGCTCATTATGACAAAGCATTGATACTTTAATATGCTAAATTGGATTCAGATTAATGAAGTGAATAAAAATGCAACAAGGTGTTGTGGCGTGCGCCTTCAATCTAGCTAACGTCTCTCGGATGGTGACTTTAAAGGCCGGTCCCCAGACATAAATAATCATATCTGATTGACATACGTCTGTAAAAACCCAATTACACACACACACATGCAGTATGCATTATACTATATACTTTTCTGAATCAACTCAATATTCAACTATAAAAATTAAATATTATTATTTATTATTATTCAAATCAAATAATTATATTACAAGAGGAGATAAGTACTTCTAGGCACATTGCTCACAGAGAAAATACATAACTGCTGAGGAGACAAACGACACAAGGAAATCATACAATTTTCATGTAACGATATAGTTATAAGACCTTGAAGACAGAAAGAGTCAGAATGAGTGAGTGACAGAGAGAGAGAGAGAGAGAGAAGGGGAGAGAGAGAGAAAGAGAGGGGGGTATTAAGGACTATACTTTCAAAACAAGTTGAACTCCCCCCCCCCCCCCCCCACCATGACCCCATCAAACAACACAAAATGAGATAATTTGTTGGAATTTGTCTTGTAGATATTTCTTGTAGATGTAGTCAACATCCATAGAGAGAGCAAGG
>JAVYIG010018819.1:0-14906 GCA_035222895.1 Strongylocentrotus droebachiensis | reverse complement strand
GGTGTGGAGACACACATTTCATTGAGTACTTTTTCTTTTTTGTTTGTTATGCAATTTTGCAGTCTGTTGACCTCATTTTACATTATGACCAGTAAATATACCTCATTAAAACATATACAGGGTATACAGACTGCTGACGACGGATAGTCAACCTGTTCGAAACGTCGAGCCACTCCTACCACCCATCCTCTCCAACCGGCGATATAGTTCTCCTTAGAACTATAAGCTAAGAAAGATAACCAACTCTTTTTCAAGACTACACCAACAGTCCTTTTCAGGACTACACACACTCGAGAAAGATTACCGAGTTCTTTTCAGGACTTCCCAATCCTCCCTCTCTCTCACATGGTTGCAACCGCAAGCATACTGTATAACATATATATATTTTTTCAATTTCTGAACCATTTATGTACTTTAATGAACAGGAATGTTGATTTATTCTAAAAGGGAAAGATAGAAAGGCCAGCGTACTGTAATACAAAGTTAGCAACTAGTTGCTCTTTTGCAAATGACCACTTTGTACAATCATCGAGCATATGATCAATTGCTAATTAAACTGCCTGATAAATTATTTTAAATGAATACATGTAGTTTGATAAATGTAGATCATGAATCAAAAGTCAGGAATTGAGAATCACTTAACTTCAAAAATAGTTGATAGCATGTGAAAGTGTGATGATTTCATTTATTTCTTCTGAAGGCAAGCCAGGATACCTGTTAATAACTGTAACGTCCCTTAAGCTCAAACTACCGAAAGAGGTTTATTGTTTATTTGTAAAACTAGACATTGAAACCTTCCCAAATCATCATAAATATGCTATAGTAGAAGTAGAACTTAAATATGTTAAGAACAATGAATAGTGTGTGTTTAAAGTATATTTTAGAAGGATATGGATACAAAGAAGAAACATTTTTTTTTCTACTTGTACTTAAGTTTAAGTTTTCACTCGATGTTTATTTTGTATACCAATTATTGTTCGTCCATAGCGTGCCTGCAGATATTTGGGTAAAAATGTATTGAATGTTGCATGTAAATACACCGATCTTTTGAGAACAAAAAAGTGATGTTTAATTTGAGGGGTCAGTGACACAAAGACGTAACTCCATTTTGAGAAAAAGTGGTTTATGTGTCACTGAGCACTTGGGCCTTAAGGAGTTAAGTCCGTTTCATAAGCCATAGACTTCAATGTGGTGTTGGGTGGAGTTCAGTCTTTGTGTTTCCTGGAAAGCCCACATTTTTCTAAACATTTTAATATCAAATACTCATTTTGGCAAAATATGGAGTTGCGGCTTTGTGTCACTGAACCCTTGAATTGCTGTACTGCCCACTGAGGGCCAGAAGGGCATTAAATCATAATTCTCAAGCATTCTAAAGCATCAATTAATGTACGACTCATTTGAAAAAAATTATAACACAGGCAGGCATTAACACTAGCTTGAATAATTCATATTAGGGACCAATGAACATCCCAGCATTTATTGATTTTGATTTGTACCAGTTTACACTTCCTAATTTGTCAAAGTTAGCTAATCTGTCAGTATATTTTCAATGACCTCAATGTCAAATAATTGGAGGATAATTTCTGAAGTGTCAATTCGTCCCTATTTTCAAGAAGTGACGGTAGTGAATGAAAATCGCATACAATTTGCGTGCAGATTTTCCTCACTACCGTCACTTCGTGAAAACAGGAACGAATTAATACCATTTCTTTAGACTATTCAAGATTAACATTCATGTATTTTTATTTTTCATATGTATAAATATGTAAATCTATGGATACAAGTATATATTTTTCCAGGATACAATGAATATCATAAATATATTATGATAATCATATATCCTAGTTGTATCATAATATTACAATAATATTAATCATCTACCAGTGAATTTACTTGGGTTAAAAGAATATACATGCATGCAAATTGTGTTAATGTATGATATATTCATAACAAGAATCATCAGAGATTCAATGTCATATTATATTTGTTTTTGTATTATCATTATCAAAGATATGTCTTTCATGAACTGTGTCATTATGGGTATTGTAAACAAAGCTATTGTCACACAACTTAAAAGAAATTACAATAATGCAAGATGTACTTCTTTTTATAGGGCTTTATATTTTATATAGATATGATTATTTTGCAGTATAACTGGGAAAACATGTATACGGTAGTACTAATTAAAAGAGAAAATAAAAGTGTACTTATGGTCAATACACAGATAAAATATGTGAATCTTGTTTGTGCATTTATTTAATAAACCATAAATACAGTGACAGAGAAATCAGGTAATGAAACCTAACACTTGTTTCCAAAATTCCAAATTATCTAAAACTAACTGATCAGGTAAAAAATAAGATACATTCATGTTTTTGCCATACAAATAAACTTACTATCATGAAAACAAGCTGAGAATTTGCCTGTAATAAAAAGTGCCATCACCGTTTAATATACAAATACTGAATTTATTGTAGTCATGGTGTCAGTTATTCGCACATCATTTTTTTTCATGGCATTTTAAGGAACACCATATTTATTTGTAGCTTCTTGCATTTAAAGGAAACTTAAGTTACCATCACCAGAATACAAAAGAAGTATGGAATAAACAGTGATTTTTATCATTATGACTATAGCACCCCCTGACTCCGCCCAAAGGCCACTACCGGTACTTCATATCGCTTGGCACATTTATGATGGGGGGGTTGGGTTTCTCGACACAGCTGTCTCTTTTGCCTTCACATTGAAGCAAAATATTAATCAAATAGCACCAACCATCATGAATATTTGTCCTTCATAATATTGCCCAACCTGTCTCTTATAAATCAAACCCAGTCTTTGAGATGTAATAATAATGATAATAATATGTCTTGTTAACCCAGGGTAGCCTCATCATTATTGGTGTTTTCCCATATCATTACCCCGGCTTCCATGATAGGGCGCTCAAGCATCCAAGAAATTTCTTCCTACCAGGTACCCATTTACCTCGCCTGGTTGGAGAGTGACAAATGTAGATTTATATCTTGCCACAAGACATTAGTGCCGCAGTGGGACTCGAATCGTAAACCATGTAGTCCACAAACAAGCGACTTATCCACTAGACCATGACACCTCTACCAGTGTCTGAAACAGCTCGCACAAGGAACCACCACTGACATAAGGCACTTTTTTTGGCTTCAGTCCCATAAATTTGTTTTTAATAATTCCATGTTCCAACAAGTCTGAAGTCTCTGGCTGCATGCTCACTGTTAGCCCCATAACCAAATCCTAGGATGTGACGTTAGTTTTAGCTCTCCATTCCAATGCTCGCTAACTCTTTATCATACAGTCACTGCAGTCAAGGGTGCAGTGGAACCTCATATAAAGAGCTCTGGTATAACGAGGTATACGTTATACAGGGATGCCAGGTAGAATTGATCAGATGGCCTGAAAATCACCTAGAATGAGCTAGTTTGTACAGAAAAAAGCCTAAACTAGGGTATGAAAATAACTCGCCAGGGCCGGAACTCAGGCTATTGCCTCAACTGGCATCCCTGGTTATAACAAGGTGATTTTGCTGGTCCCAGGTCTTCATATTCTTTTGTTTTTTTTAACCCTGATTCAACAAGATAACACCTTGGACACAAGGACCTTGTTATAACGAGTTTCCACTGTAAGTCAGTCCCATGCACTCAGTTTTATGTTGCAATGTGAGAGTCTGCATTTCTTGACTTCTTGCTCAGCGGCTGATCTTCTTTGTCCTGTCCTTTCGAGTGAACAAAGCGTGCAAACGTCTCGGCTACAATCAGAGGGAACAGCATGGTAGCTTCACCGTACACCTGCATTGGGGGACATGAACAAGTCACAGAGTGTTAACACAGACAGTAGAGTATATTTATATTGTAGCTGCGCTATCTAAATTGAAATAATTATTATTTATTATTATAAAACTTTACAAACAAAATTAAAAACAAAATCTTACCAAGACATCGAGATTGCACAGAAACACAGAAACAGAAACAGAAACAGAAAGCTAATGTGCTTAGATTAGCAAGTGTGCGCTTGTAAAAATGATGCACTGGCTGGAATGCTCCCCAGGGAGTGGAGAATGTGCATACATTGTGTGCGGGTAAGCCTGAATCCGATGACCGGGGTAATAATATGATCGCAGGGCCCCCAGGGAGAACAGTATGAATACTGATGAGGCTACCCTGGGTAAACAAGACATATTATTATTATTATTATTATAAACACTTAATTATTAAGGGCCCTAGCTGTCAGAATCACTTTTTAAATGAAGCACTATTTGCACTGTATGATGGCAAGTGAAAAAAAAGAAAAAGTCCACAAATTTTATCATTTCCATTGTTTACCATTGAAAAGACCACAATCTCTACCTACTTCAAACTCATAAGCTGAAGAAAAAAAAATCATCCTCAGTCCCATATATTGAATATTGTGTTCTCACCTTGACAGGAGAAGCAGTCATCTTGATTGTTTCTCGTGAGATCATTTCATGAAGAAAAATCCACAAATATTATTGTTTCCATCATTTACTTTTGAAAAGACCACACTCTCTACCTACATAAAACACGGAGCTGAATTTTTTTTATCCTCAGTCCCATATATTGAATATTGTGATCTCACCTTGACTGGAGAAGCGGTCATCTTGATTTTACCCCATGAGATAGCTTCATCTGGTCTGGCTCCAGCATCACACCCATCAAACTCCTGGGCTGTGTTCAGAAATACACAGAAGTCAGCTCCATTCCTCTACAAAATATCAAGAATTAAAAAAATGAAAAGAATTTGGATTTTCAACCTGTATGAAATAGAATAACTTTAATCTACCAACTTTATCTATTTCATTTTGCAGTGCGGAAGAACGGGGTGCACAGATGAAGACCTGGCCATCAGGTGATGGAAGAACTTAATTTAATTTAATTTAATTTAATTTCATTTAGGAACATAACATTTATCTTGGTATAAGGAGACACGAACGATCTAGCACTATCTATAGTCGGTATGTACAATTGACCCTACCGCAAATACAATGTTTAACAGGAGATGGCCACTTTCCTCCCACACTGCGCAGGTCAGCAAAATAATATTTGACACAAAAATATTGTTAGGAGTAATGTAATATATCTATTTGATACTAATTCCAGTTTTTAATTACAATTGATTAAGTGTATATTTGTTTTAGTTATATAACCCGTAGTAGTGACTAAGTGATTTACATGATAATTTTTTGTATTCAGGAGCCCTAGGAGTGTCAAGTCTGAAAGATATGAGCACTCTATAAGAACCCACTCCTAAAATTACTGTTATTATCATTATCATTGCATACATTACATGATATTTATGAGTTACAGTGAACCAAATCATTCATACCCTTACCAAGTTTTGTAAGTTTTTAAGTGTGCGAAAAATTGATTTGTCCAAATTGATGTTTCTTGAGAATGTCACATTTTAACACTTACATCTAAAAAGTTATTCAACAAAGGCCCTAATTCAACCAGTCCACCTTTCATTCTTGAGTTACGAAAAACACAAAACAAATATCAATTACAAGGGGTATGAATAATTTAGTTGTTAACGGTATATATATCTATGAGTTACATACCATAAGGTTTGCATTGCATATATGATGTTTGACCAGCCCACCACCTAAGATGATCATGCCTGTGTGTGCTGCATATACCGCCTGACTGTTCATCCTCCGGACATCTGTGTAAATAAAAAAATAATAACAATAATTATGAAACAAAATTCTATCTATCATTATCAAAATATGACTTTATATACACAAATACACTTTGGGCGACCTTCCACGCAAGCCGCCGTAAGTGGCGCTACAGTTTGGGGGCAGCTGGGGGGCTTCTGGATAGCACCTGAATGGGAAAGTTGAATGAGCGAGAGCTCGTTCGTACTTAGGCCCGCATCTACTGGCGGTGTGGTGAGAGTGCCTCCGTACCGTAAGATCGAACTCACAACTCTGCTCCAGCTAGCTAAAATTCCTTGAATTATTTATATTCTAACTCTAAACCATTCCGTCTCTCACTCTCTTCAATTCAATAAAATCATCTGCATGTTAACATACACGATAATGAATATGTGGGACACCGTTACAACGGCGTCTCCCAAACTTCGATTGCCGAAAACGCACGCAAAACTCGCCAATGACGGACATCATCTACCCATTCATCCATCGTAAATGAAATAAATTTAGACAAAATGAAGTTGAAATGTCCGAAAGCGACAAGGAATAATAAGTGGTTTGTCTGTGAGAAAGCAATGATCGTTGCATGCAAGATGAAAGCGCAAGCTGATAGAAGCCCCCCAGCGTGTAATGATAAACGTAGAGGGCTCACATCCATGAAAATTCGCCCGTATCGGTGTATAGGAAATTAGTGCATATTTTCTAGAAAATATTAAAATAGTAGTACAGGCAAACCTGTCTAAGTGGCCACCTCTCAATAAATGCCACCTGTGTATAGTGGCCATGTATTTTGTATCTCTCATGTTCAAAGGGAACCTCGCAAGAAACACAGAGTTTCTAATATATGTGTTTGATTGCTTTACTTCAATAATTCATAACTTCCTTATTTTTCATCGGATTTTGATCAAATTTTCACTGATATGTTTCTCTCATTTTATGCATCTATTAAAAGCAGCTACATATCAGGGTAGGCTTCCCCTTTAAATGTCAAGGGTGAATTGATAGCAAGATAAAGAGGATAGGGGTACTGGGACCCGTTTCACAAAGGCTTTTTTCAATGACAGATGACAAAAATCAATGACAAATCTGCTGATAACCAATCAAAAGCAAGGATTTCAGTAGCTTACAACACAAACTGTCATTTGTCACTGATGACAAGTTTTGTGAAATACCCTCCTGGTTTACATACCTTCTATGATATCTAGTCTTAGACCAGGATTCTTGTAAGAATGGAAATACAGGATATCACCCAATGAACCGTCTGTTAGAGCAGGACTAAACACTGGAATGTTATTCTGAAAAATGAAGGAGAAAATCATTCAGCTTCATACTTAATCTGGATTTATTTAGAGCTTAATATGATACACCATTTCTAAGCCATTTACAGATATTATTACACCAGTCATTAGATTCATTCACGCACAATGTGCAGGCACATAGCCAGAGTTTGGGGGGGGGGGGGGGGGGGGGCACATACATGTAATCGATCGAGGTAGAAAGAAAGGGGTCTAAAAAAAGTTCAACCGATCTTGGACATTTTTGGGGGGCATGTGCCCCCCCCCCCCCCCCGTGGCTACGTGCCTGACAATGTGCACCATCTCGACTCCCTGGGGAGTATTCTTACCATACGGTCATCGTGAGGGCATTTGGAAATTACTAACAACTAGATGGAACTTCGACTGCGCGCAGTCGAAAATGATGCCTCCGTCATGGGGCAATTTTACAAACCAAAACAGAAGACATTTTTCAAATCAATTTCAATTGTAATCCATTAACAGGTTCTCAGAATATCGGGATTACAAGCAATTTCTCATATACATATATGACCCTTTGATCTTTGACCTCATGACCCTAAAATCTACTCAGTTCATTGGCTCTGCAAGATACATACATGATCTAAAGTTTGGCAGGAGTCCATCTATCTGTTCTAATGATAATGCGATCGCAAGCTATTTTTGCATACATAATGAGCAGCATGACCTTTGACCTTGACCTCATGATCCCAAAATCTAATCAGTTCATCGGCTCTGCAAGTAACATACATGACCTAAGTTTGGCAGGAATCCATCAATCGGTTCTTGAGATAACGCGATCACGAGCTGTTTTTGCATACATCATGAGCCCTGTGACCTTTGACCTTTGACCTCGTGACCCCCAAAATCTAATCAGTTCATCGGCTCTGCAAGATACATACATGAGCAAAGTTTGGCAGGAATCCATCAATCGGTTCTTCAGATAACGCGATCACGAGAACGGGACGTACGGACGTACGGACGGACAACCCGAAAACATAATACCTCCGGCTACTTCGTAACGGAGGCATAAAAAGGCGTTCTTCATCCTATGAGGTCGGCATTTCTCCCTTGGGTATGGAGTGGCAGATGTAGATAACGACTTGCCAAAGGACATTAGTGCTGTGTCGGGGATCAAAACCACAACTTTTGCATTTCAAGTCAAGTGCTTAAAGGGATTGGGTTAGATTCTGAAACAAAATCCTTGATTTAGCTCATGCTGCAAGCCGATCGCCTGTCTGATTAACCAAGATATTATGATTGGAAAATCAAAATCAAATTTCCGTTTTCCTAACGTTTTTTTTTATAACACTACAGTCTATTGGGGAAAATGAATATGGTAATACCAGTCACTCAAAGATTTCTTACTTTTTTTTGGCACTTCTTCATCATCTTGAAGCACAATTTTTTTTAGGGCTTCAATGTTACACCATATCACAGACACTGATAACACGTAGGGCCACGCGTCTCAGATTTAACATTGTTAAACGATCCCTTTAAACCACTTGACTACGACACCTCTAATGAATGAAAAAAAGCACAGAGAGAATGAATGACATGTACCTTATATGCCCAGTAGTAGACAGAATTTGGATCATCGATTTCTTTGCCTAACCTAGCGATCATCTTGGATGGTGTCCAGTTGATACCCTGTAACATGAACACAAAATTGATAATTATGATGAATGAAATCCATTGAAGAGCATAGAAACTGCCAATATGATTATCACGATTTAAACAAACACAACTAATAATTGGGTTGTATATACCCAAGGGGGTGTTTCACAAAGATTTAAGTTGAACTTCAAAATTATGGAGAGCCATTTGTAGCCTTAAAATAAAATATATTCATAAGCAAAAATTCAAGTATTTTAGACTTTACATATAATTCAACATCAAAAATATGAAATCTTTCATAATAAAAGAAAATATGAATGATTTGAATCAACATTTTATGCCTTTTGAAATAACTTGAACAAAATATTTTCAAAGATGCTAACGGCTTTCCATAATTGTTAAGTCCAACTTAGAGATAAGTTCAACTTAGGATCTTTGTGAAACACCGCCCAGATTATCAACATCATGAGTATTATTACTGCTTTCCCTGCAATTATCATAACCGCCTCGGCACCTGGTCAAAAGGGGAAAATGTGGGTAAAACATCATGTCCACCCTGCCACACCAATCCCTAAACGCTGATAATTGACAAAATCGTTGCCCTTTGGTGCAATATTTTTGGGTGAAATCTATCACTATGAACATGACGGACAAAGAAAGCAGACAAAATATACAGTTCCTCAGGTAGACAAAGGAACATCCCTTCCACTGCTATTATGTAAAAAGTGAATATGTTCTACACATTTTTACATAATAGCAGTGAAGGGATGTTCCTTCGTCTACCTGAGGAACTGTATATTTTGTCCGCTTTCTTTGTCAGTCATATTCATAATAATGAACCCCTTGGGTCTCTCTTCCCGGTATAACTGATTAGAGGTGTGCAGGTGGACCACTACACTGGGGCTTCCCCCTACTCTTATACGAATAGTGCTGTGGGCTCTTAACGCGCAAAGTTGGTGACTCTCCTCTACACAGGGTCTCCATTTAACGTCCTATCCGAGGGACAGAGTGTTTTTCCACTGTAATAATGCCTACGTCTATGAAACAGGGGAGCGGCTCGTTAAAAACAAAACGCAGGCTTCAGTCATCTGCCTGGGTTGGATCTGAACCCACAATCTTTGGTTCGACAGGCAGACGCTTTGACGACTGGGCTAACTTGCCGTCTCCGCAAGTTGGCTCAGTCGGTAAAGCGTGCCAGGCTTGTCGGTCTGTCATCAAAACCCACCTCTGTGTTCTGTTCTATCAACATCTGATCCAAGATCGGCATCAGCCAGTCCTCAAACTTGCAGTAATTCTCGTTTGGAACCAACAGGTTGCCAATCCGATTAATGCCTTTAGGTCTCAGGTCACGACCTCTCAGGCTGAAATCACCAATATATGTGTCTCCTAAACATTTGATGAAGTCTTCTTCAATTCCTCCTGCACTAGAAACTATGCAATCGACCTACATGTAACGGAAGAAGAAAAAGAAGAAAAAGTTTAAAGGAGACAGATATAAAGATGTACAGAGATGAAATAAAAGGGATAGAGATAATTAACTTGCCAAAACTCTTTCAGCTAAATACAAATTTGTTTTTAAATCAGTTTAGATTCCTAATACAGTCAAACCTGTCTACAGCGACCGCCCAAGGGAAACAAAAATGTGCTTGTTGTAGACAGGTTTCTCTAGTACATGTTTCAATGAGAAACCATTTTCAAGGGAAACAAAAAATGTGCTTGGTCTTCGTAGACAGGTGGTCACTAAAGCAGGTTTGACTGTATTTGCTATTTTTTCATAAACCATGGGCCCACACATCCATTATTATACAAAAAAATATCACATGGCTCTTTAATAGTTTGGTATTAATGACAACTTTGAAATGGTCAAAAGCCCTTTCCACTGCGTCTAGGGCTTCGGACAATTAAAAATGCACTCGGAGCAAATCTCTGATCTGCATGTATTAAAACTTATACACAGATGGACCTTAGGTTCTCACCAAATTGTGTTGGGCTAGGAATCTAAAATTTTCTCGGAGACCTGATGAGATAAGGTTGGAGGTGTACCCCAGGAAGATGGTACAATTTGACCTGAGACGCCCGCAAGGATTCAGCTCAGCTCCCTTCTTAGCTTCCTCTTTGTCGTATCCTTCTTCTTTCTTGGATATCTGAAATGAATCATTTGTGAATTAAACTTGGTGTCGTAACCTACGAGAAAAGATATCAAGAGACTCATAAATCAGATTTACAAGCACCTAAACCACCAGATAATCTTGAATGTTCGATTATAAAACTAGTCAGTTATTATTTGAAGTTCTGGGCCGGTATTCAATTCAATACTTAGAATAAGTAAGAAATAAGTAAGTAAATGGCAAAGGTAAGAAGTTTACTTATCTCGTATTCAAATCGCTTTTTAGACTTTTACAGTTATTATTTGAAGTTCAGTTGCTTAAAGCCCCACTGCACTACTTAAAGATACTTTCGCCCTCTATATAGCAAACAATACCTACATGTAATCGGTGACGGTAGGTCCCCCATGTCCATGGTCCCTCTTATGTTAATTGAGAGCTGATTTGATGAAATAACCACCTGCCAGTGACCATGCAGGGAGGTCTAATCCCTCCTGGCTAAACTAGTGCAAATATGCTTTAAGCAAACATATCTTTATCTACTCAACCATACCCAACAGTGTAGACCATAGCATATTGAGAGAGAAAGTTGTGACATGCACATATACGCGTTACAATGAATAAAAAAAAAAAAATCAAATATAAAATGACTACATATTATACCATTTTTTGAATTTCCTCAATAGCCAGTCCTAGATTTGTTGCTTGGAATCCACATGTCTTGAATGATTGGAGAAGCTTGTGATAATCAATACCCTCATTGAAATCATAACCTTTGACCTTTACAGAATCCTTTGGCATCTCAGAGCTCTGGACCATGACAGCTGATGTTGCTACGTCGGGAGGTGCAGCCATCTTACTTGTGATTCATCCACTAGTTTTAGAAATGTCTGAAAAAAAAGAATGTTTCATTTTAACACCCCACACATAGCTACATTACTATCTTGGCTGTGTATCACAACCTCTTCTATTGATACTCAACATTTTAAAATCTCAACTGATTTCACTCAAAATCGGTACTTTAGTGACAATTGATGACACCTAAATAGCAGTAAAATACAATTTTTTCAACTTTCCAATGTTAGAAAGAATAATTTAAAAATCCTAATTGTGAGTCTACTGTCAAACTTACACAGAGTGTATTGACTAGTATTCATGTATTTAAATGCTGCCTAGTATTATTATTAACACGTAGTGCAGTGCTAGAGCCTAACAAGTTAGAGGTCATTATAAAATGGCTCTAATATTTTAAGCATCGTGATTGGTCAATACGCGTCACATGACATGCACAAATTTTTGATGCATGCACGATTTTGCCCCCCAAAAGCGAAAACAAAGTTATAGAGGATCTATCGCACATTACCATGGATATCCAGCGCGTACGCGTAATTACGCTCCCTCGAGTGCATTGTAGGCTATGCGTAGCTAATATTGTACGCTCCACCATGATCCCCAGCACAGCATATGCGTAGCCCCGGCCCCCCCCACTCAGGTTTCGAAATGACCGCATGCGTGTTGCCAAAATGTCCTTTTCGTAACAAAAGAAAAAGGTCGACCCGTATTGACATTACACACCAGACTTTTGCTGAAAAGGGGGGGGGGGGGGGGGGTGCTGAAAAAGGCTTGTATACAAAAGAAAAAGGTCGAGCCGTATTGACTTTACACACCGGACTTTTGCTGAAAAGGGGGGGTCGGTTGGAACACGCGTATGAGTACCCTAAATAACACTGAGTGGGGGGGCCGGGTGCGTAGCTTAGCTAGCTAGCTATATAGAGCGGTGTATCATTATTAGAAAGCAAATTTTTATTTTTCTTTTGCCTTAGATTTAGGCCTGTTTTGACTTTGGGATTTTATAATGAAGCCAGGAATTTCAGCTGTCTGATGTAGACTCGTCTCTAACGTTAGATGCCCTATGGATTTTATTTTTAATCAAGGCAATATTCCTGTGGACAAGTGGACTTTTTGGTAAGCCTGCAAGGTTTTTGCTGGAGTGCATAACTCTACTCTACATCTTCTTCTTCTTCTGGGATAGATCTAGATATCTAGATCTAGATCTAACGTTAGATCTTCTTACTCCTCAAACTCAACCCTCGTACTCGTAGTCGACTCTAACTTCTAAGTCTAACTTAAGATCTAAACTTTTGTTTGTTTCGATTTATGTCGCTATTTTATAAAACGTAAATGCAGTGTACGTTCGGTTTATAGACACAAAACATTTCATAACTGGATAGTATCTTACCAAAGAAACAATATTACAACTTCCTTACGTTCCGTGTTTGGCCTTGCTGAGCTGAAGCGCAGCAGACGTGTTTAATGTACACAACACTAATCTCATACAGTGGTACCGTAAAGATTACGTACAGCATGCTACCGCTGCATGTATGTTGTTGTTGTTGTTCGTTTGGTTTTATAATGGCTATTAGTCAAAATTGACTATTGTTGCCAATTTCATCGCATCTCTTTCTTTTAGTGTCTTGGTAAAATTATTATTTTTTCTTTCCTTTTCCAATCTCATTTTAATATAATATTAGTCATATTCCACACAAAAAAATTAAAAACAAAAAATTATTTCAAATTAAACCACGATCCGCACACAGTTCCAACTCACGCTGGCCCTGTCCTTTCTATGATGCCTTCTTACCAGCCCAGCGAGTTACGTTACGCCGTACGCTTCTCGGTTGATAAACTCAAACCTAGGTCACTCTGGCATAGACAAAGGGGCGTCGTGTACCTGTATGTGAGGGTTTATTTATTTATTAGGAGAAAAACAACTGCATAAGCAAAACACTTGTGGGCTTTATTAGTTTATATGAGTTAGTTCATGAGATTATTTATATAGTGCATGACTTTTAACTACTATAATCATTCAAAGGGGGGTGACATGCTTTCTTTTGTCACCGTAGCTGGCCAGCAGATTGTATCCTTCTCTCTCTCTCTCCTTTCCACTTCCCTAAAGATGTGTGTAGTATTAAGATATGTTTTCCGATTGGTCAAATAAATAATGATAAATTGTTTCAATTATTTGTTTGTTTTATTTTTATTTTTTAAAAGATGCCTAAATAAGGTATAGGTCTATACGATCAAAACTTCAAATAATCAATACACTAATACCGGGCCTATAAGGTTATACACAAAATACCTATTTTCTCTTCTATTCAGCTCAAATTGATTGTGGTTTCTGTTTTTCATCTCTTTTTGATTTTACTTTTTACATAATCGCTTCGTTCTAAAAACGAAGCGAGCAATTGCCATTTGTACACGAGAGTCACTTTCTCGTAAACATATCATAATGTCCTCTTCCTTGGAAATATTAACTTCTGACATTAACATGGCCCTCTCTATTATATACTTTGGACATTCTATCAGAAAATGTCTGACCGTTTCTAATGTTGGACAGCTGTCACAGAAACCTGTGGAGTGGATGCCCAAACGTAGGAGGTCTTGGTTGAGTCCAGACACTCCCAGGCGTAGTCGCCTAAGAATAGTTTCAGTTTTTCTTCCCAATTTACAAGTATATTGTGAGATAACATTTGGCTGAAGGATTTTTAATGCCGATTGGGTATCATTCCACCTTTCTTGCCAAAGTAACTTTGAACTGTACAAAATTAAACTTGTCTTTTCAAATAACGTCAATTTATTATGCATTTCAATTTCCTGAGTTAGAGCTTTTTTTGCGTAGAAGTCTGCCTTTTCATTTCCCACTATCCCACAGTGGCCTGGAATCCATTCCAAAGCGATTTCGATCCCTCTATATTTCAATCGGGTCGTTATTATAAATATTTCTGTGACAAAAGATTCGTCACTAAAATGTTTCAAGGCTGTGAGGGCACTTAAGCAGTCGCTAAAAATGACTGCACCTGTATAGATGTTTGTTTCTTCGATCCATTGAAGGGCAAGAACAATGGCAGCCAACTCGGCTCTATACGATGAGGTAAAATTCGCTAATCTTTTACATTGGTGTACAGAAAAGTGTGGGATATAGAAAGCAGCCGAGCATTGGCCCTTCTCCGGAAACTTAGATCCATCTGTATATGCAACTGGTTCGACCATTTTGAATTAATCAATTCTAAGCTTTGTTGCTGTAGTTCATTCGGATGGTCGGCTTTTGAAATCCGAGAGCTCAACTCGGTCGAAACCAGTGGGGGTTCAAAAAGCCATGGCGGGAATGGGGATGGTACGGCAGTTTCTGTC
>JAVYIG010018818.1:0-14916 GCA_035222895.1 Strongylocentrotus droebachiensis | reverse complement strand
GGCCATTATTGTCGCCCGATCGATAACCCCGACATTTGCGGCAATTTACGTGTTGTCATCCTCGATTTTAGGTTAGGTTTTACGGTTAGAGTTAGAATGAGGATGGAGCTAATTAAGTGATTGGTCAACGTTAAAGTTAGCAATTTAGCTATTGTAGGATATTGGGCCGTTGAGCAATAAAAGCCAGGTGAGCGACCCGACATTTTCCTCCTGCGACAAAATAGCCCTACCATGGTTTGTCATCCTCGATTTTAGGTTAGGTTTACGGTTAGAGTTAGAATGAGGATGGAGCTAATTAAGTGATTGGTCAACGTTTAAAGTTAGCAATTTTAGCTATTGAGCAATAAAGCCAGGTGAGGCGACCCGACATTTTCCTCCTGCGACAAAATAGCCCTACCATGGCTTTATTTCGGTCCAAATAAAATATAGGATTCGTTTTTTTTCTTCTTGGATTTTATGTTAGATTTTATGGTAAGGGTTTATAATAACGATGAGACTGATCAGTGCTTAGTCACCTGTTGAAATTAGGAAATTCACCTCGGACAGTGGAATAAAACGTCATTAATTGTCGCCAGATCGGTGACCCGACATTTGCTCATTGCGGCCTTATCAGGCCTACTCCGGCTTTTTATTTCGCCCAAAAATATATGGCTCATGTTGTCATCTACTCATCTTCTATTAAGGTTAGGTTTATGAAAGGGATTACGATTACGATGAGGCTAATAACTGCTTGGTCAACTGTTGAAGATAGGCATTAAGCGAGTGTAGAATATTCACCATGGAGCAATTTATTGTCGCCAGATCGGTTACCTACAATTTTGCTCCTGTGACAATTTCCCTCGGCTTTATTCAACAAAGGTATTGGGTTAGGCTAGGGGTTATTATCCGGTTTTAGGTTAGGTTTATGGTAATGGTTAGTATTAAGATGAGATTAAGTTTGACAGCGGAGCAATTGCATTAGATCGTCGTTTACCACCGATTAATTCAATATTTCTTACCTCTTAGAGGAGCAGATCCAGCTTGGGTTTCTAATAAGCCGTGAATGATAAAGATGGTCATGATTGTCTTCCACTTTGAATCCATTGCAATCCTGTTTCTTGTGAATGGAACAACAGTTTTGAAACCAATCCTGTGATGCTGTAGTTTTCTCTATTTATTATCCGTAAACTACTAATTCAGTTAAATCGAAGGCCTACTCTGTGTCTAAAATTTCAGTAGAAGGCAGTCCTATGTGTCTACCAAACGAAATAAATGCTACGATATGATAAACATGCACATTTTAACTGGGCTATATGAAATCTTCTGCTGTTCCCATTGGCCGAACTAAAGTCATTCTTTATCATTATCATTCATAATCGATGTTTCATAATTTGCTCTTTTTCTCCCTCCCCTCTCTCTTTATTTCTCTCTCTCTATCTCTATATCTATCCATTTTGGTTTCATTCTCTTTAACATGTCTCTTTGCTAGTTTGATCTCCTTTTCCTCTCTCTCTTTATTTCTCTCTCCTCCTCTCCCTCCCCCTTTCTCTCTGTCGATTTTTTCTTTCTATACTCTCTATACCAATGTATTTCAAGGTCTAACACACTTCTATTGATTTTCATTTTCAATACACTTGTCCAAAAAACTAGAACACTGCGCTCCGGCTCGATGTATTTCTCCCTTGTTGTGAGAAATGTGTATTTTTGCTGCATAATATCCAATGCATTGAGCGCACATAACAATTATGTTATAGTGATTTTCTGATAGGTCTATCCCAAACCCATATAAATATTTATGAAGTGAAATGAAAGGCGAACCATCGCACCATCACCTTTTGGTAACAATGTGCTTCTAAGAGCATGACATTAGGATCGATAAGATGGAATGAAAGTGAGAAGGACTCAGTACGTATGTACTGTTGCCAATAAAGTTGGAATCAATTTTCTTTCCTTTTTTCATGAAATGAATGTGACATTATGATTTATTCTCGATAGATAAAGTTTACATCTTCTAAGAAAAGGTAAGAAAACTGCATTCCAACTTCATGGGCATCCGTGTAGTTCCCTGACGTATTTGTTGACAGTCATTCATTATTTTATCTAAAGCACCAGAGCTAGAGGATATTCTTTCAATGATTATTCTGACTTTTAAAATGATATGCAGTATATCCTGATCAAATGATTTGTTGTGAGCAGTCGAGTGACTAGGTATTTATTTAACCTAACGGGACCGAGCTGTCTTTAGACACGGTTAATGACCATTAATTGATATTATTACCGTTTAAAAGTTTTAAGAAAATGTATCTATCGTGACAATTAAATTTGAAATTAATACCTTTATCTATTTTGTCGTTTTAAAGTCATCCTAATGTCTGATTTTATCATTTTCCTAATTGCATCTTAAAAAGACCATGTCCCATTTTAAGCCAACATCAACTTCTGTAAAACTTTGCATGAATTATGAACATGGCACGTATGTCCTATGTGTGAAATTAAAACGTTAGCAGTGCCCTAATATTCATATTATGCAAGGAAACCCGTTTAATTTCTATACTTCACAGTCAGACACTATTGAGTAACTGGCTGACTTCTTTTTTTTCTTTGGTAATAACATACATAAAATGAGCTGTAAATGGTACATGAGCATTTGTCTACATCAATAACTCAATTCTTGATATGGCCAAAATTAAACTGCTTGAATCATTGCTAAGCACAAAACGTACGGCCATTAGGTAAAAGGGTCTCAAAATATGACTATTACTTTAGTGATTGCAATTTACGGACTCCAACAGCGCGAGGGCCATCGAAAAGAGGCTAGCTCCCATGCCACTAGGAGCTCTTTTCGAGCACCCATCCGCCTAGGAGAGGGGGGGGGGGGATCTCTTATAATCATTATCTCAAATACCAAAGCCGCTAGAAGTATTTACTTTGAACCCATGATCTAAGTTGGAGTCTCTACATTAAGCCTCATCTAATAAAAGCACTCTACCTCGGGCTCCCATGTCACTTGGGATCCCTTTTATGAGCCTAGTCCACATTAGGGGGCTCTGTTATGAGCCGCATATGAAACCTCATAGACTCTGCTATGAGCCCCATGACATCTCTCTTTTTTTCGTTTTAATTCATAAGATTTATCAAAATAACTATCGACCTGATACTTTTCATAGTCATAATTTCATATTGATTTTATCAATAATTACTTATTCGTAGCAGAGAATATCAGTCATTATTGCAATACTGCTAATTGGAAGACGTGCAGGTTTCTTAAAGGGATAGTTGAGTTCTGTTTTCAGACTGCAAATTCCTTCATAGTGCATGGTTATTGCTCTTTTTCTTATCTTTGACATTTCTAGTGCCCTTTTAGGACCTGAAATTGCTATGAAGGTAACTTTAGACCCCAAATTTAGCCAATACGACCATACCAATTCAGCTCCACTTTTTAAAAATACGGTGACCGTTAATGGGCCGGCTGGTTGTACGTAATATAACCAACACGAAAAAGCCAACAAAATAGCCAACATCGGCATTGGCTGAAATACGACGTAAAAGGCGCTATTTCGTTTTTTCAACGGCCTTTTCAAATTATTGAATATTTGTGGTGGTACACACGTATTAGAAACCGTTATATTTATGGATATTTTAGCCGTCTCTGAACCGATTTTGATCAAACAAAGATGATTTTGTCATTTAAATTGTATGTTCTTTCAAATCTGACACTCAGTTTTTCATTATCTCACAAAAAAAATATTTTGTGTAGCGCCCTCTGCAACAGATCTTCGTTTACCACCGATAAATTCAATATTTCTTACCTGAAGCAGATTCAGCTAGGGCCTGAATTATATAAAGATGGTCATGATTGTCTTCCACTTTGAATCCATTGAATGGAACAACAGTTTAAAAACAAATGTTGATGTGCAGTAGCTTTTCCTTCCTATGATTTGTAAACTACTAATTCAGTTAAACCGCAGTCCTACTCTGGGTCTAAAATCGCGTTCAACTAAAAGAACAATTATTTGCGTTATGGAATAACTATTTTGTTGGATGTTTCAGAGCAGCATTTGTTACTATAGCAACGGATGATGGAGAGAAGGATGAGACGGACATCCATTCACAGATGAGAAACGTGAGAAATGAGCGGGATCGTAGATTCAGTCGAGCAGTCATCCCACGGATCCCTTCACAAGGTAATTATTGTTTTTGATGGGGATGTTTTTTTATTCTCATGGCTCATTCACATGTGGAGTGGTTTTAGTTTTAACTTGTAAATGAATTGCAGCTGCGCGCAACAAAGGTCCTACGTTCTGAACACAAATTGTAAGTATATTGACGTAATAACATCTCAGACGTGGTCGGGGACGTATTGGACAAGAAAGCATGGACTTGCCCTTGAACGAAAGTTGCTCTTGGTTGTCCGATTACATGCTCAAGACTTATCTGACCGTTTTAGCAAAATAAATAATGCAAGATGGACGTTGTGAGAATAAACATGAAATTATGTTTACAGTCATCAGCACAATAACTTTTACCAAATGCGCAGCAGAAATCATGTCAAGTAAGCATATAGCTCCGTTTAGTCTCATTTCACAACGCCCCCTATCGTCAGAGTCAGCAGCCATACATGTTAGCCTATGGACGTTTTTTTTTTTTAATCGTTAAAAATTCATTTTTTGTTTAAACGAAAAGCACATCCACCCCGACGTACGTTATCACTAGCTCTTTCATTGAAGCCCTCATGTCTCATTGACTTTTGAAAGTTCACCCACCGTAATTTTTCAAAATAGGTTGCAAGCTCGCCATTGCCTATAATACACATGTGAAACAAGTCGAACTTTGGACTCAGTCTGCCAAGTGATTGTAAGATTATAGGTCAAGCACACGAAGGAGCATGAATTATCAATTATCACTTCTGCTATGTTCATTATGTCCATTTCATCCAACCCCCACCGTAATTTTTCCATTTAGTAAAAAACATTTTGCCGAGTTTAGCAAAAACATGAATATTCATGTCAGACAATACAGCCTTTTAGTACGTAACGTATAGTGAATGGGAATGGGCGATGATCCGTCCAGGAGGTAGAGGTCAGTGTTTTGTGCTGGCAATGTTCACGCGAGCGAAAATGAGACAATCGGAGCAATTTGGCCCTTGGTCCTTGGAACTACTTTTCTATTAAAGTGTGAATGGTGTGACAGAGCATCCTTGGAACTAATTTTTTAAACTAAAGTCTGTATGGTGTAAAAGGGTATCATCGGAACTACTTTTCTGTGAAGCTGTAAATGGTGCGAAAGAGCAATCTTGGAACTACTTTTCTATCAAACTTTGTATGGCGTAAAAGAGCAACCTTAGAACTACTTTTTTAAACTAAAGTGTGTATGTTGTAAAAAGATATCATTGGAACTAATTTTCTTTGAAGGTGTAAATAGTGTTAAAGAGCAACCTTAGAACTTCTTTTTTAAACTAAAGTGTGTATGGTTTAAAAGGGTATCATTGGAACTACTTTTCTATGAAAGTGTTTATGGTGCAAAAGAGTATGCTAACAAAATAAAGATAGGACCAGGGAACTTTTCACTACTACATGGCATTATCACTTTTTCGCAGTTCTTCATCTTGTAATGACCTTTTTCGATATTAGACGAGATATAGCACAAACATCCACACTATAGGTGATCAACTTTAGATATGACCTAAAAATACAAATATTGTGTCTTTCATGACATAAAAATGTGTTTATTTCCCCCTTAAATAGTAAAATGATATGAGTTGTATATACTTGTGCATCAGCATACAAAACACAGATTATAAATGAATGTACACAGCTATTGTCAAACCATGTTCATACCTTTTTTCTGTGCTAATTCTTGCAAGCATCAATTTTTAATATCCAAATTTCTCTTTATTAAAATTTAAAGAGTAGACAACGATTTAAAATGGTTTATTAACAGGCTGACAAAATGTAGGTCAAGAGGTTGTTTACATTTTTGAGGGAAATTCACGCGCTAGGAAATGTAATACTTTGTATTACATTGGAAGGAAATGTACAAGCGTATGTACGCTTATCAAGCAAGCGCGGAAAATACCGCCAGCAAATTAAAAATAGCACGAAGGGGCTTTCATTCTAGTTATGGCTTTCATTTTGAATGGACAAGAAGAAAAATTTACGGAGTCTAAAACATTATTATAGGATTTGGATTAATACTAACGTTAGCACTGCACTGGAATAATTAGTTGGATATATAACGCTGAATTGTTTATTTTTTCGTGAGCGACCAGCGGGATTATATTCGGGTTTTGGGCCGGCCTTTGTCGTTGGGCCCGATTAGAAAGGAGAGTCCATATCATTAACAACTAGAACTGTTAGTGTTAGTGGCCTTGTTCGCATCTCTACTGGCAGGAGTACGTTGGCGATCATGCCAAAAGCGAAGAAGAAATCCGTGGCCGGGAGGAAGAGGGGTGGCGAGACGGCGCCCAGGGCAACGTTACCTCCAAGTCAGGCGGAGAATCCGAGAGCGGATGCAGCGTTACCCCCAAGTCAGGCGAAGAAAAGTCCGAGGGCAAGGGCGAAGGTAGACCGAATTTTTCTGTCTCTTTCGTTCGTTAGCCTCTGATTTGGGTAAGGTCGGCTCTCTCTTTAGAGACAGAATAGCCCTATACGCTGTAGTGGCCGCGCGTTTGTACTAAGAAACGTTACACAAAACTTGGCCAAACTTAACCCCTAATTTTGATATTTTACCGGATGCATATCCGATGTATTTATACTCCTAAATTTTCTATATAACTAACTACTTCGGTTCCACTTACCAACTTGGCTACTTGAATCCGTTTAATGGTCCCTTTTCAGGAAATTATGGGTCAAGATCGACATCCATGAAGAAAATCTTGCAGCGGGGTCTCATTCTTTCTAGTCTACGCCGAAGGCAAAATGATTATAACGGAAAAACTGTGCATGTCAGCTCGTGCACAGTTTTTCCGTTATAATCATTTTGCCTTCGGCGTAGACTAGAAAGAATGAGACCCGGCTGCAAGATTTTCTTCATGGATGTCGATCTTGACCCATAATTTCCTGAAAAGGGACCATTAAACGGATTCAAGTAGCCAAGTTGGTAAGTGGAACCGAAGTAGTTAGTTATATAGAAAATTTAGGAGTATAAATACATCGGATATGCATCCGGTAAAATATCAAAATTAGGGGTTAAGTTTGGCCAAGTTTTGTGTAACGTTTCTTAGTACAAACGCGCGGCCACTACAGCGTATAGGGCTATTCTGTCTCTAAAGAGAGAGCCGACCTTACCCAAATCAGAGGCTAACGAACGAAAGAGACAGAAAAATTCGGTCTAGGGCGAAGGCAACGTCAACGCCTGTCGGAGTGGGCCCCAGCGGCGCCGACGATCAGGGCGGTGAGTTCAACCCTAACATTTTGTAGATCTAGAGCTAGTGGCAATGATGTACCTGATATCAGTACTGGTAGGCGCGCGGCCATATTATGGCCGGAGATTATCGCGCGAGAGTCGGTGCCCTCTGTGAGGGAGCAATCGGAGATTTCATTGCAGGCTCAATCGGTTGGGCAGGCTTCATGCGAGGGTAATATGGCGGAGCGGACTGCGCCGCCAGTACCCCCTTCCGTGGTGGGGTCACCGTTGCCGTTTATGAGCGCGGCTGATCCGTTGGGTTCCGAAGTGGCAATGTCGCTCAAGGAGAGAATTTGGAGGAGTGAATTTATTGATTTAGCCTTGCTTCTCAAACAGAATGCTTATGCAAGGAGTGATAGTGGGGCATCCCAAGAGCTAGGTGAAGCCGTATTTAGTCTGCGGCAGTCTAAATCTGGGCTCTGGTTGCAATTCCAACCTCGGGCAAATGAAGGCATATTTTCGGTGGAGCATTGGACATCCGTGTTCCTGGTGTTTGTGTCTATTTATTTGGAGAAGCACATCGAGCGAAGCAGAGAGCTCATCAAATATATGGATTTGATTAGACACGCTTCTAGAGCATTTGGGGGCCTTGGGTGGAGAGAGTATGACATACAGTTTAGGCTAAAGCAAGCGCGACTGCCCGGGCGATCTTGGGCAAGCGTGGATGCTGAATTGTGGTTGATGGTGGTTGCGTCCCATGGGCCTCGCTCCTCCGCCTTTCGTCAGCAGTACGATTAGTCGAGGGATGCAAGCGCCGCACATCAAGGAGAGACGCTAGGCATCCTATCACATTACCCAATTTGAACCAAATGTTGACCGATTTGGAACATGTTTGTGTTAGCACTTATTATACTCTGCCGCATTTTGTTTGGCATTTTATGTTTTTTTTTTACGAATTAGTGAATTCACAGTGGTATCACGGCATAGGCGGGATCGAATGCTGCGTTTCACGGACGTGGCAGTCACCGGCAGTGCACCACATCGCCGGGTGAAGCTCTCTTTAAAGGGAATCAAAATCTGATCCGAGGGGAAACGGTTGCACCATTTCAATACACGAAATTGAGGCGGGTAGTTGTCCCGTAAAGGCGGTCCTTAGATATTTGAAAATGCGCCCGGGAAGTGGGGAGGCTTTCTTTTGCTCATATGGTTCACTTCCTCTCACCAGGCATGAGTTCAGTGCCATGATAAAGAGATGCATGTCATACAGAGATATGTATGGCGGGCTGCTCGGACGCCCAAATACGATGGGCTTCCTCCGCGCATCGCAGATATATAAGGCTTGATATGGTTGTTTAAATATGAGCAATGTTGCAAAGTACCGTTGGGGTTGGGTTGATTTGATTTGATTTGATTTGATTCGCCAGGTATACGTACAAAATATAACAGAGTGAATGATGAGGTTAACGTGTCCGGGGCCAATAATGTAAGGATGAGGCCGCATACACAGGAATGAATATATGTACAACACACAGAGGAATAAGTCCCTCGCCTCGAGAGGTTAAATAAGCTTATAATAATAAATAGCAATAATAATAATAATGGTGCTACAACATGAAAATGAAAACGAAGTCAAGCAGACAACAAACATACATGCAGAACAAGAGCAAGAAAACACAATGGGATTTTAAGTTCACATTAACGCATGTTCTTTGGAATACAAAATGCTGCCCAGTCCTCTTTTCTTATTTTGTCCACAGAACAACTATGGATAGTAGGCGACTCTATCGTTTTCTGGGCCCATCGCAGGGCGGAGCGGACTGGCTGCGCCGATATGGATTTGGGGACGGTCATCCGTTGGGCTGGAAAGCGGGGCCTTCGCTTGGACCAAACAAACGCATGGCTAGAGTCGATTACCAGTGGCCTGACGAAGCCGACCGTTTTAGTGTTACACGTGGGCACGAATGACATAGAGGGATGTTCGAAGAGGGCGATGGCGAATGCGGTGAACAGATTAATCACATCGAACACTGAGACGACAATAATATGGTCTGACATCCTAGAACGGGTAGAATATAAATGCTGTAGTCCGGAAGAGCAGAAAAAATTGGACGATAGAAGGAGGGCCACGAACCGATACGCTCGCGCCTTGGCCGGCAGGAATGGGGGAAAGGCCATTCCACACCCCGACATAAGGCATAAGGATAGGGCTTTATATAGGCCGGACGGATTGCATCTCTCCAATGAGGGTTTGGACAGGTTTATCACTGACCTGAAGGAGGGCCTGTCTTATCTCGGTTCATCCAAGTAGTTAAACAATGATAATGTTACAAAACACGTTGTTTGTTCTTATATTTCAATGTTCTTATACCCTTTTCACATCTATTTTTCTTAACCCCGGACTATCCTTAACCCCATACTATCCTTAACCCCATACTATTTTTTTTGCTGTTCACATCTATTTTCTTAACCCCGGACTATGTGCTTAGCCGGGGTTAAGAAATTTCACGCGATTCACACTACGTTCGCCTTAGCCCCGGACTATTCGATAGCTCATGAATATTAATGCTTTTGCTACCGCGCATGCGCCTTTCGACTAAATGAAGGGGAAAAACCCGCGCGCTAAATTCAATATAAATATAAATTCAATTCCGATCGATCGGAATTGGAAGTAGTTCTAGGCCTACGTAGTAAACGATCTCGATCTCGACGCATACTAGTAATCATGGCTCCGAATGAAATGTTGAGTGCGATCGTTCTGCTCTTGAACATCTATTTCATGAAGAGGCGAGTTCGGGAGAATTCTAGAAGGAATGCCCTAGGCCTAGCAAGGAGAAGAGCCTGGCGTCACAGGCAATCCACAGACTCAGGAAAAACCTGATTTCAACATCTTCCCAATTGGTCCTTCTGATGGGTAAAGCCGTCATTCCGGTGTAAATACAATTAAAATCAGGAGACAATCAATGCAACAATTGAACTATAATCAATATCGGTCAACGAACTCTTTGCTTGTGGTAAAAAGACCAACAATATACAGTACGGTACGTAATAATTTTAGCTCGCTCGTGTTGTGTTATCCAGCCTTGCGCAAAGCGTTTTCCCTTTATTATTTTACCGATACAAATCAATTACCCATTTTTCATCCAATTCACTTGATAAATTTACCTACGTAAATATGACTGATAATGATAAATGCAATAAAAAAATTATGAGCTACATGTTCTTTCACTATTTTGTTAAATCAATTTTATAATAAAGATTTTTTCATAATGACCTCTGCCTCGTAAAAGACTAAACGTCAATACAGAGAGCATGCATGCGTAACGTGAACTGCATGCATAGCGCGCGATAAATGCAAATTCACGACCACACGACCACGCTGTCTGTGATTGGCTGTTGCTTAGCCCCGCTTCTCCTTAGCCCGGTTCGGATTCACACTACGCAGCTTAGCACCACAATTGCCCGGCTAACCCCGCAATTGCCCGGCTAACCCTGCTATTTTGCAGGGCCAGATAGTCCCGTACTATTTGTGGGGTTAGCCCACTTTGGCAAAACGTAATGTGAACAGAAAGCCGGCTAAAATTACCCCGGGTAATTGGTGGGGCTAAGGAAGGAATTGGTGGGGCTAAGAGCCCCCTTAGCCCCACCTGTTTCCCGGGGTTAAGCAATATTTGGTAGATGTGAAAAGGGTATTATAGTTCAGTGTTCTTATATTTCAGCGTTCTTATATTTCAATGTTTAAGTCTGTTCGGATAGCAAAGTAAATCCCGCAAAAAAGTTTGAGTCCGGCACCGCAAGATCATGTTTTTGTTGTTGGGATAAGAGTGCCTTATTTTGGGAGTAACAAAATTGTGGAGAGTAAATAATGGTTATATGGGGCAGGTTTAGGTGGACATTGGTAAATGACCAGTTTTGCGAATGCTTCATTTCGAAATGGGCATTAACGGTTTAGTCACTTCTTTGAGGGGAATGAATTAGGCATAATGATGTGCCGGTGTTGTAGAGATAAGTTTGTTATTACGATACTCTGTAGTCTGTTAGAGGGTTATAAATTAGCTAAGGGCGAAAAAGTACATGCCTGTACATGTCCATTGGTTAATTTGGCAATTGAAATGTTAATTCCACCAAAGTGTAAATAGTTAAGCATAGATATTCCCTTAGTGCACAGAAATCGTTCAAGTAATGACGACGTTGTGATTTGGCGGCCGATCATATATAAATATATTGTCGTTTGGCGGTAATTTGTCAAATAATGCCTCCAAATCACTAATCACATGGTACTGATAAGTTTATTGATCAATAATTGTCATCCGATAATTTTCGACCCCACTCAATTTTTACATGCGAGGGGGTTGCCAATGTATATTCAGTCGAATTTGTTCGCATGTCAATTCTTAGTTTTCCGGCCCCCATTCGATTTGAATGCGGGGAGACCTAGTTGTACCTACACATTTTCAAACTCAGGGTGTCACGCTTTAATCTTAGGCATCATCCGATCTTACAGGCGGAGAGGCTGGTATATATATCTATAATAGTAATACGCTAAGGCTCCGCGGGGGGCGCGACGTCTCCGCCAGCCTTTGTATTCTATTGTTTTTTAATGAGATCGCCGACCCAAGTTGGTGCAGCTATCTCCTCCTGAACCCTCCCCTCGGGGTACCCGTGCCCGGTGCCGTCGTCCGCGGGAGAGTCAACTCTGTGGAATTGGCTATACTCCGCCCGAGGTCCTCCTCCGTGTCGACGTCCAGGGCGAAAACAGACGCGATATGCATAATGCATGATATGCGTGACGACAGAGATACCTCATGGATATTCAACATAACATCCGTAGACACACGACCGATGACTGTCCACTCACATGAAGTTACGTATTAAATGCACGCTGAATGGGTACGACTTACCCCGTGTTAGGTATCTTTCTATTGGAGTAGTAGCTGCACAAGAGATGAACGGGGCTTCCCGTCGACTTCCAAACTTAGAGACCTATTTCCATCATGATTGCCGCGATTTTTATATAGTTTTCGTGAATGGAGGTATGAAATCAAAGCTTATTTTGTGATTATTACGGCCATGTATACTGAATTTTGATTATCATTTTCTAAAGGAAAGTTTTCACAAGAAAACCATTGGACTGACACTTCAGTCGCAAGCTAACTTCAGTCATCACACCCTGCACGTGTACAGTATACATGGTGCGTGGCCGGGTCGGACTGAGTGAGCTGCGCTCGAGTCGAAGAGTATGGGGGGCCAAGCAGGCCAATATTCGTACAACTATACAACTACACATACGTCTATCCATCTATCGAAGAACCCGTCAACACAACAGCTTGCGGGCCGAAGTGTCATAAATTTGTTTCTTATATTTACAGTAAATTACAAGAAAGCATTAAATAAGGTTATGAATTGTACATTTGCATATTAATAGTTCAATATATCAACCAGACAGAAGCATGTGACTTCATGCATTGCAAAACAGTCAGTTGCGTAATGAGTAAAATTGTTTGGGGTGGGGTGGGAGTGGGGGGGGTGGGGTGGGAGTGGGGGGGGGGGCAGAAAAAAATGTGCATCACCATGCACCATTCTTGCATGGGGGGGGGGGGGTCAGTTAGATCGCAGCGGGTTGAGTGTATATAGGCGTGGGGTCCACAGGTTTCAAGGGGCTATAACCCCTCGAAAGCTCAGGGGTTTTAGGCATTTAATTAGGGTCAGATGAGCATATTTTTAATATTTTATTTTAAAAGGAGTCAATACGTAGAGTTGCGTAGTGTTGCGTACCAACTACGCTGGCCTACGTTACTATATGCTGAGGGACGGAAAGGGGTACGCAAGATGAACGAAAACAATTCAACATGTTTAATTTTTTTCGCGTACTTTCAGCGTAGAAACTTGACGCAGAAAGTACGCCTTTTTACGCAACACTACGCTACATGCCTATGCAACAGTACGCTACCCTACGCCAGATCGACAAAGCAGTAAAAGCTTTCCACACAGTAAGCAACCATAAGCAAACCTGTACGCCAGCCTACGCATAACCTACGCAGGGACTATTTCCCCATTAATACGCAGCCTAATTTCTGCGTAATCGGTACGCCACACTACGGTACTCTTCGCAGTTCCAGTGGCTTAAAGAATAACTACCGGTACAGTTGGATCGTTTTTTTAATTTTTATATAAGGCCAAAGTTAAAAAAAACATGTTTAGCGTCCTGTTTTTTTCGAAAAATGGGAAGACGGAGGCCCTTTTTTTTCTTTTTTTTCTTTCAAAATGGCCGCTCGGTACATTTTCCCTGACATTCGGGCTATTTTTCAAGATGGCGGCCGACAATTTTTTTTTTTTTTTTTTAAAATCAGAAATACATTTTAGCAGTGCTTTTCATGTTTTTTTTCTTTCAAAAAAAAAAATTCAAAAAAAATTCAAAAAAAAAAAAATTCAAAAAAAAAAAAATAGGAGGCGGACCCCAAAAAGGAAGCGGGGCGGGGACGCTGTTTTTTTTTTCTTTCAAAAAAAAAAAAAAAAAAAAAAAAAATATTCAAAAAAAATCAAAAAAAAAAATAGGAGGCGGCCCCCAAAAAGGAAGCGGGCGGGGACGCTAAACATGTACATTTTGTTAATGGCCTGAATGGCAAATAAAGTTCTTGGTGGTTTTAATTTAGACAGTCTCTATATATCTATTTATACCCCCGCCCCCCTCTAGAATCCCGCGGATTTCCGCGGGTCCAGCTAGTCTATAATAATAATACGCTAAGGCTCCGCGGGGGGCGCGACGTCTCGGCGAGCCTTTGTATTCTATTGTTTTTTAATGAGATCGCCGACCCAAGTTGGTGCGGCTATCTCCTCCCGAACCCTGCCCTCGGGGCACCCGTGCCCGGTGCCATCGTCCGCGGGAGAGTCTACTCTGTGGAATTGGCTATACTCCGGCCGAGGTCCTCCTCCGTGTCGACGTCCAGGGCGAAAACAGACGCGACATGCATAATGCACGATATGCGTGACGACAGAGATACCTCATGGATATTCAACATTGCATCCGTAGACACACGACCGATGACCATCCACTCACATTAAGTTGCGTAATAAATGCACGCTGAATGGGTATGACTTACCCCGTGTTAGGTATCTTTCTATAGGATATGTGCTTTGTACTAGCTGCACTGCACAAGCGGTACCTGCACAAGCGAGATACACTGGGCTAATTCCCGTCGACGTCCAAACTTAGAGACCTATTTCCATCATGATTGCCGCGATTTTTATATAGTTTTCGTGAATGGAGGTATGAAATCAAAGCTTATTTTGTGATTATTACGGCCATGTGTACTCAATTTTGATTATCATTTTCTAAAGGAAAGTTTTCACAAGAAAACCAATGGACTGACAGTTGAGTCGCAAGCTGCTTTCATTCAACACACAGTGCAGCTGCGCTGCTTGGGAAGCTTCAACACCGGCACCGGGCACCGCAGGCGTCCGACGCCTGCGGCGCCGGTGTTCGAGCTTGCTGGAGTTACGCTGAAGTGTGTGTGAGTTCAGCTGAGCTCGAGTCGAAGAGATTTGACACTTTGCATCATTATTGCCGCGATTTCAATATAGTTTCGTGAATAGATT
>JAVYIG010018817.1:0-14949 GCA_035222895.1 Strongylocentrotus droebachiensis | reverse complement strand
TCATAGAGACGTGTGTCATTAACCAGGGACATACGATAGCTGAAGATCGAAAAAAGGAAAATTGATGTAGTACTTCATTGATGATTCGGGCGAAAGACATTATGCATAGTGTATCGGAGAGAAATTTCTGACACATTTCTGTCATATGAAAGAACAGAAACCCAACTTTCTAGAAATATGATTTTCTCTTTGAAATTCAGATACCGCCCGCCAAATGAATTTTTGGTTTCCTCTCTTCAAATTAATTTTAATCACGCATGCGTGAACTATGCATCATATAAGTTGCATCAAATGAAAGAGTAGGATCTAAGCTTTCCAAATATGTGTCATTTATTAATTATAAATGTGATTAAGTTATGATAAAACATCTATAATTATCGGTTTCGTTTTTTCTGGGACGCACTGTATATATATAAAGAATCATCGTATAACGATGGTATATATACAAGGTCATGTCCCTTATGAAACCCTAAACCTCCATACTGGTAATATAAATGTATATTATGCGGGGGGGGATACAGAACCAAAACAAATTAACATTTAATATTGAAATTTGGAAGGAGTATGAACTGATGTGTGCGAAGTGTAAATTTCTTGTCGTAGTCAAGGTTAACTTACTGTCTTTAGTATTTGTATATGCTCTCCGGTGCACACTGAGTCTTATTTTGGAGCATTTTCAAACAAATTGTTATGACTTAATATATTTCAGAAATAAATTTGGTTGAGAGTGAACTTTTAACATATCACTGATTTTTCAAACCTGTAATTTCAGAGCTCAAACCTGCAGCTGATTTTACAATATGTAATTAAAAAAAATGAAACTTGTCGTTGTTACATATTAATCCCCTTGATGACCAACCTCAATTACACTCTGAATGTCTTTTCATGACTATATTGAAGAAAGAAAGTATTACAGCTTAAAACTGGGAATGTTGATACAAGAGACGTGACGTGAGCCTCTCTTTTTCAAAAATTGTGCCCGCTTGTAGGTAACGGTACGGTCTGCGCGATTTTCAAATTTCCGCCAACCCTCACCCTCACCCCCTCCATCCCCCCCCCCCCCCCAACCAATCGGAAAATCCTGGATCCGCGCCTGCAAAGCACTGACAAAGTTAGACCGAATTTTCCGTCTCTTTCGTTCGTTAAGCCTCTTATTTGGGTAGGGTCGGCTCTCTCTTAGGGTCTATGACAAAGTAAGCTTGCATTTCTTACCCATTGACTGCGTGAGTCCATGTGACACACCAATCGCTGTTCCTACCAATCCAGTTGACACATCTAGACTCAATGAGATATCATCGATGAAGACACCAAAAGATTTTAGAATGCCAAGCTCCAAATAATTAATGATCACCAATCCAGTCAGGAGTACACACTGATAACGCCCTCCCGTAAACGTCGCCATTTATAGGAATAATGTGTGAGAGAACTGCGAGGTCGATAGTATTGTCTATATACCGGGCAGTAACGAAACGCGGCAACTGTAATACAGACCCTTCACTTTCCTTTGAGATTTGACCTTTATTAAAGTTTACATCTACACAATGTATAAATATTCAACAAAGGCCCTAATTCAACCAGTCCACCTTTCATTCTCGAGTTACGGAAACACATCGGCATTGGATGAAATACGACGTAAAAAGCGCTATTTCGTTTTTTCACCGTTTTTTTAAATTATCGAATATTTGTGGTGATACAATATTTCAGCCGTCTCTAGACCGATTTTGATCAAACAAAGATGATTTTGTCATTTAAATTGTATGTTCTTTCAAATTTGACACTCAGTTTTTCATTATCTCACAAAACAATTATTTTGTGTAGCGCCCTCTGCAACAGAACTCAACTATCCCTTTAAAAATGAGGACCACATTTTTATGCCACATGTTTGTGTAGTCCCATATACATCTTTCTGTATGCCAGTGCCTGTTACTCTCACCGAGACTGGGCCAAAATTTCTTATCATTTTGATGATTCCAGAACCTTGGAGTATACACCAATACTCAATACTTATATGCTACATGATCAACTTTTTTTCTGATCGTTCCACACCGTTACTTTCACAAAGCAATCGCATGACCAGAACTCAACTTTATCTTTAAATGCTGATGTTTACTTTTCAGTTTGATACGATATTACTGCAGTGCACAAATCTTATTATGAATAAAATGTGGGTGGCTATGTAAATCGGTTCCGAGTACTGGTGTACCCTATTGGAGGGCCTTGAATCTGTTGATGTAAGTATAGTTTCAGGTTACCGTGTAAATAAAGATGCATTTCAGTTCCCTCTTCACTTTACTATATTTCAGGCATTATGAAGTCAAGTAACATTGTATCTATTCATTCCAGACATCCGCAACAAGTACCTCATTAAGCAGTATGATGACTCTAGACGCGCTCTCTCTCTCTCTCTTTCTCTCTCTTTCTCTTTCTCTCTCTCTCTCTCTCTCTCTATTTCACTATCTCTCCCTCCCAGGCACGTAGCCATGGGGGGGGGGGGGTAGGGGGCACGTGCCCCCCAAAAAAATCCAAGATCGGTTGAACTTTTTTGGACCCCTTTTTTTGACCTCGACCGATTACATGTATGTGCCCCCCAAACATCAAGCTCTGGCTATATGCCTGCTCCCTCCCTCCCCCTAAAACTCTACCAACTCTATCGTATCACTTTGATACGATATTACTGCAGTGCCACAAATCTGATTATGAATAAAATGTGGGTGGTTATGAAAATCGGTTCCAAGTACTGGTGTACCCCATTGAAGGGCCTTGAATCTTTTGATGTAAGTATAGTTTCAGGTGACCATGCAAATAAAGATGCATTTCAGTTTCCCTCTTCACTTTACTATATTTCAGGCATTATGAAGTCAAGTAACATTGTATCTATTCATTCAAGACATCCGCAACAAGTACCTCATTAAGCAGTATGATGACTCTAGACGCGCTCTCTCTCTCTCTTTCTCTCTCTTTCTCTTTCTCTCTCTCTCTCTCTCTCTCTCTCTATTTCACTATCTCTCCCTCCCAGGCACGTAGCCATGGGGGGGGGGGGGGGGCACGTGCCCCCCAAAAAAATTCCAAGATCGGTTGAACTTTTTTGGACCCCTTTTTTTGACCTCGACCGATTACATGTATGTGCCCCCCAAACATCAAGCTCTGGCTATATGCCTGCTCCCTCCCTCCCCCTAAAACTCTACCAACTCTATCGTATCACTTTGATACGATATTACTGCAGTGCCACAAATCTGATTATGAATAAAATGTGGGTGGTTATGAAAATCGGTTCCAAGTACTGGTGTACCCCATTGAAGGGCCTTGAATCTTTTGATGTAAGTATAGTTTCAGGTGACCATGCAAATAAAGATGCATTTCAGTTTCCCTCTTCACTTTACCAAATTTCAGGCATTATGAAGTCAAGTAACGTTGTATCTATTCATTCAAGACATCCGCAACAAGTACCTCATTTTAGCAGTATGATGACTCTAACGCGCTCTCTCTCTCTCTCTCTCTCTCTCTCTCTCTCCCTCTCTCTATCTATTTCTCTCTCTCTCTCTCTCTCTCTTTCACTATCTCTCCCTCCCTCCCTCCCCTTAAAACTCTACCACCCGCACTTTCACCCTTCACTTCCTCCTTCTGCCCAATTCTCTTAATCTCTTCAGCACAACCATCACCTTTATTACTCTATTTCTTCTCATACATCTCTAAAAAGTAACGCCTGACTGGAATGCTCCCCAGGGGATGGAGAATGTGCATACATTGTGTGCGGATAAGCCTGAATCCGATGTCCGGGGTAATAATAATATATATCTGTAAAGCACTTTGAGAGGGCCTGCGGTCCTGAATGCAGATTCACATGCAGCTTCAATACAGATAACAAAATATACATAAAAGACGTATTGTTTCGTAATTTAAAAAATGGTTAAGTAATTAACAAATTAATCGGACTACGAAATTATTTATTACCAAATAGGTTTGACAACTTTGATCATGTTAAAGGAAACCAGACAAGAAAAGCACAAAATTGTAAAATGTGCAGTAACCTATAGAAAAGCATTGATCTTTTTCACTCCCATCCCCAACATCATTTAGCTAAATTGTATAAAGGATTGCCACTTAAGGTAAGCTTGATGGCGTGGCATATCTTCTTCATGATTATTTTATACCAATATATTACAGTTTTTAGCTTCGGAGGAGAAAATACCATGAAGCGAAATAAATGAGTTAAATAAAAAGTCCAATATATTTCTATCTTTATACAGATAAATTAATAAATAAGTATATTTTACAATGTAGAATCTATAATTATAAATAGATAAGATTGCCATCATCTTCATTAAAATTAACTTTATCATAGGGGCTATAAACAAGATTGCAAAACTCTAAAAATTCAAAGTGTCCGAGTTCCAAATAGTATTACCGTCTCCCGGCACCGCCGACGTAAAATGCCAAATCTATGTTGATCAACATAATAATAATAATAATATTTAATTTTTATATAGCGCTTAATACAAATGTCTCTATAAAGCGCTTTACAAAATATACTATTACCCCGGTCATTGGATTCAGTGCTTGCCCGCACACACTGTGTGCACAATCTCCACTCCCTGGTGAGCATTCCAGCCGGGCGTTACTTGACGCTCACAAGCTGTTTGACCAATAATGTACGCAAAAACTGTTTCAGTAAGCTCGCTTTGATCTTGCTGTTAATAGTAATAGTTTGTTGAAACTTGCCTATGATGAGATTATAATACCAATGAATAAAGAAAATGATAGGAAAACATTAGGAGAACATCAATAAGATCTAAATCCAACAACCAGTTAGCAAATATAGGCCTACCCTACTAACGCCTCAACCACCTGCCTACCCTAGCCCTCTCTCTCCCTCTCTCTCTCTCTCTCTCTCTCTCTGTCTCTCAATGTGTATATGTATATATAAATGTATTTATATATCAAATTTCTTAACCTCTTCAATTTATCCTTTGTCAACTGATTCATAATGCTATTAAATGGTTTATTGAGGGGGCTAGAGGGAATAACTCTGCGAACGATATCATTGTCCTTAAAATTAAAATCACGGATAGTTCTCTTCCTTCTTTAAAGAGAAAGTAACTTTTGGTCTGTCTGTTCGTTTATCTCTTTGTATTTTAGACGTTTTAATTTCCTTTTTTCTTTTAATAAATTACTCGAATCATTTCCATTGGCAATTCCCTTTCTATGGAAAGCGAGTATCCGCTGTAGCTCACTTGAATGAACTCGAAGTGTACACACGAACTCTCATCTCTGTACACGAACGCTGTTTGCTTAAAAAGTTTCGCACATTCTTCTTCAGTGATGACGGCGCCATCACAAACAAGAACCAAATTCACCTAAGTGACGTTTAATTCATTATCGACATCACCACTAATACCCCAGCCACAACGCCAAACCAACCCCAAACCGATCCCAAACAGACCAGTCCTTTACCACAGGGGTGAGGTAACTTTTTGTTCGGTCTGATGTTGATATCATTGGTGTGACCGGGGCATTAAGAATAATTTCTATCGCACCTTTATAGCTAAATCATTTTGATATTGAAAACTCTTTCGACGTTGTTCCACATTCATATTTGGCGAGACCTAAAGCCTTTGGATACACCGAGTTCCTAGTAAAACGTTGACTCGGGTTCGTTTATGTTTTATATCATATAACATTTCTATATTGAAGTATTTTCTTTATAAATAGCTTGTTTGGAGATTGTGTAGAATTATCTGAGCAGATCGTGGAATCATGGCATCTGGGTTGATTTTGTCTGCATTTATGGCTGTCCTCCTTCTGGGGCGATGTTGCGTATCTTCTAAGTCGCCTTCATGTAAGTTTATATCACCAGCATGTTCCTTATTATTATTATTGTTATTATTGTCATCAATATTATTATCATTATTATTATCATCATTAGTATTAACGTTACTATTATCGGAATTATTATAATTATTATTATTATTATTATTTGTGTTGCTGTTGTGGTTATCATTACTAATTTCAATATTATAACTGCTACTATTGTTATAAGTATCATTATCATAATCATCATTATTTCATCATCATTGGTAATACTATAATAATTATCAATACTATCACTGTATCGTATGTCCAATGTGATATGATATTGTCAGTTACACACCGAATAATTACGAGATTAAATAGATTTGGTATATCTTATCTGTGTATCAGGGGCGGATCCAAGTTTCTCAAGGTAGTGTTTTCAAGTTTTCAAGCCATCATTATTTTCCAGAATATGCTATTGAGGAACCCCGCCGGGCTCCTACCATACTGTCCAAGTGATAGTGATGTGGCCATGCGGGTGGTGATTTTGATGGTGGTGGGGCAGAGCCATCTGTACACATAGTTTGGTCAACATGGTTTCACTTGGTCACAACATGGCTTATAGTCTTTTGTTTTGTGTTTGCCCAGCAAAGCAGTATTCAACATATTGTATCCAAATCGAACCGGATTTGCCAAACTCTCCTAATCAATGGCTTTAAGAAGGGCGGTGTGTATGAAAAACAAGATCCGACATTCTCTGAATAATATGAGTTTAGTATTAATTCTATTTCTGAAATATAGAAAATGCTAAGCGAACAAGAAAAAAAAAAGGATCGGGAATTTTCCCCAGGGATTACAAATGTCTAAAATGATCTTTTGGAAGAGGGATGATGGTTTTGCACCCATAAGAAGTATGCAAAGACCCAATTGGGTTTAAAAGCATTTCAAACTTTAATTCGATTCCAGAAATAAAGGACCGGCCCTTATTAATGAGTTTGGATTTAAATGTGCGCCATATTACCGTTGGCCTCCGATTCATGCGTTTGCCCTGAATCCTAACGAAAATCGACGCTCCTGAAAATGTCGTCATGTAAGTTAATATTTATTTATTATTGATTGCATGAATTATGATGCAGATGAGGTACGATTTTATGGAACAAACTCAAATGAGACAAACCGAGGAATACTACAGATGCGACGATCATCATCCGAAGAAACTCCAGCCTGGCAGTTCCTAGAACCCAACACCATAGGCCTCACCGGGCAAGACTGGCCTGTCGTCAGCTTGGCTTCCCTTATGTCTGCAAAAAGGGTGTCGAAGTTGTGGAAAACGTCACTGCGGATGACATCTTCTGGTTCGATACAAGATGCACTGGTGACGAGCTTTCTCTTGAAGATTGCTCCATAATCTTGCGACAGCAGTCTGTTCTGCAACAGGTCCCCTCAAGTACCGCAGTCCTCACAGTGACGTGTGCCTCGGGTGAGTGGAATCTAAGGATTTTGTACCATATAATTTCTTCAATGATAAAATAACTCATTGTGCAATGGAAGCCTTTATCGCTTTGAAACTCGATAGTCATAATTTTTTTTCTTTTAAGGAAGTGAAAGGAATACAAGTCATTACTATGTGAAGTAGAACAGCTAGAAATATGATATAACTGAATTGGTTATTATTCCCTTTAACATTTTAAGAGAGAAAAAATAATGTTAAATAAAGATATTTTGTCTCCCAGCAACATGCAAATATATGGAACGATGAAATTACATTTACCGCGTCGGTGGACTCCCCCTTTTTAATTAATGTTTCGCTGGACCCCTCCGATTGGCAATCTTAGATCCGCCCTTGATTAAGGACCTGTTTTCATTGTGCCGCACAATTCTGCTTACAATTACTTGAAACCTGTATCCATCTCGTGGGTCTTCTCGTTCCTTCATCTTGTAGAAGATGATATCGGAGTGCGTCTAACGAATAGTTCCTCTAGGGGGCAGGGCACCGTCGAGTACCGCTGTATGGATGACTGGCTGAACATTTGCTTTGATACCTGGTATCCTGCCTCGGCAAACACACTCTGCAACCAGCTCGGCTACGGAGGAGTGGTGGAAGATGTTCAGGTTGCCATGCCAACAACATCACTTGCAAACATCAGCTTCTACTGCACAACCCTGACACAGCGTGATCATATTTTCGACTGTCTGATGGCAGAAGAGAGTTGTATTTCGGGAAACGCAGCAGCTGTAACATGTGGGCTAGGTAAACTGAAGTGTCCTCAAATTTGTCATAACCTTCTAAACAAGAATGCTACAGAATCAAAACAGTCATGTGGTATTCGGATTACAAATCGCATGGCATGAAACGTAAAATAGAATATATGATTTGAAATGTGATTAAACACATTATCCCTGAACTAGTTATTTGTGTAATATCATGTCATGAATTTCATTGAGTTGATATTATATGCATGAATTTTGGTCCTGATCAATATATATTCAAGTTTTCAAGGAAAATAAGTTCCAATTAGCGAATACGTTTGAGGCTATCGTTTATTAATGTGGTTTTTCCTTTTTGTGTTTTGTAGAAATCACCGTTGAAAAGAGAAAGGTCACCCTCTGCAATTCTGCGATGACGTGCAAAGGAAACTGTGGTAATGCAACAATGGCTTGGTGTCGGTGCGACAACGCATGTCATCTTTATAACGATTGTTGTTATGACTTCACCGAGGAATGCGGTCAAGAAGGGTTAAATCAGATCCAAAGCACTACCTCCGATTTATCATTATATTCTTGTCAAAAGCCACTCGGAGGATTGAGTAATGTCTACCAACGAGCCGAATGGTTTTATTTCATCAAGAAATGCCCAACCTCGACGCAGGAAACGCTTAGAGACTTGTGCGAAGGTTCGAGTTCGGAAGATGATGTTCTTCGTAACTTGCCCGTATACGACCAAGAAGGTGACGTCTTCTACAACGTCTTCTGTGCTGTATGTCATGGACGGAATCTAAAGAACCTCAGTGCCTGGAGGGTGGAGGCCGAACCAGAGGAAAATTTCAACACCAATGAAATGCAAGTGTATTATGTTGTACTCCCGCCGTGGGATGAGCTAGGCAAGACGAGACCATGCTATGCTGAAGGGTTGGTAACTGACTATTGCCCTGCTGCGTTTACTGGATCACAGCTAGAAAAGGCATGCCATGACTACCAGGCGCCGGTTGTGCATCCTGGTGGTGTTGCCTATCGCAACCCACATTGTGCTCAGTGTCATAGCAAACGTATCAACGAGCTTCCAATCGAATCTTGTACTGGATGTCAGTGTCAGGAGCCATTTTGCTTCTTGATATGTCCGGATGGTCGAACAGGAAGACTCGCGTCGGTCACTCTCCTGTTTGACTTTTTCACTTCGGATGACGTTCAGTGTACTGGAGTAGGAGAAATATATGACATGTTCCTCGAGAGATGCCGGGTTCTTGTGTGTCCACCTGGCACAAGGTTTTTGGTAGATTCTTGCGTATCCATGGAGTCCGAGCCAGAAGATCCTGCCTTGCAATCCACAATGAGTTGTCTGACATCTGCAATTGCGTCAAGTTTAACCGAAGTAGCTGAAATCATCCTTGATCACAATGTGACCTCGAACGTGAATTTGGCTTTTATTTTCGCAGAAAATGTGAATGACGTGCAATCTGTTGCCTTGACCTTAGATGCGATTTTTGAATATTCAAACGAAGTTCATCAGATGATGTGCAATCTTAGTAACATCATGCTCATTGCCCCTCCACCTTTCAATGATACTGTACCAGACGTTTGCAGAGAAGATGTTGTTGCACCTACAATAGCAGATGCCGCCTTAAGGGCAGACATAGACAGTGCATGGGATCTAAATAGAACACTCTTGATGTTCAACGAATATAATTTCATGAGTAACACTTCATCCTACGTAAGCAGCCAGCCTTCAGGCAAGTGTTGGTTCGCACTCTTAAATACCCTTATTTGTGAGCTACAAGTTGTTCCGGAGGAGAAATTTGCGATTGATGGAAACGTAGCTGTTCATATTCCATCTGGTGCAAAATTGACATTAGATGAATACTTTCTTTTGCTTAATGGCAGTTACGTCGTATGTGCTGGGAGTCTTAATGGCTCTGTTGATATCCAAAGCATAGTGTATCTTGTTGGTGCTAGCATGTCCATCCTGTGTCTCCTTGCAACATTGGTCACATATTCTGTCCTGCCGAAGCTTAGGAACGTGGCTGGTAAGTGCCTGATGAATGTCGCATCGGCGCTACTAGGAGCAAACCTCATCTTCGTGCTGAACCCCTTGTTGAGTTACAACCCTATCTTCTGTTCAATCATGGCCGCTGTGGCTCACTTCTTCTGGCTTGGCTGCTTCAGTTGGATGAACGTCGCTGGCTTCAATATGGCACGCACGTTCGGATGGATTGGCTCAGGATCATCCATCCAATCTACCAGAAGCTGTTCTAAAGGGATACTGGTGTCTTATATCCTCTACGGCTGGGGTGCGCCTTTGGTCATTGTTGCCGTCGGGATCTGTTTCCACCTTTGCCAATGCACCGGGCTGAGTTTCCAATACGGAGGGCCGCTGACCTGTTGGATTGAAGGGGAACGTAGAGCCATGATGTATGCCGTCGGTATACCTATTTACAGTTCCATCTTGCTTAACGTCTTACTGCTAGCCTACACTGCTGTGTCTCTCATCAGACATCGGAGGGAGGGAAGGTCATTAAGAGCAAATCAGACGTTCATCTTCAAGGAAAACCTAATGATTGTTGCAAAGGTATGTATCTTGTTGCATACCTCCTGTATTGAACCTGTCAATACATTTCTTATCCGTATTTCTTTCTAGCTTTTTATCAACATTTTCATGTTACGAAACCCACTCTTCTGATTCGACTATCATTCATTCTCTCATATTGAATCCCTACCTTGCTGAATCTCTTTCATACTCTCTGACTCACTCTTTCTCTCTCTCTTCTCCATCTGTCTCTCGTACAACCTCTCTCTCTCTCTTTCTTTCTTTTTCTTTAACCTCTGACTATTTTCTCCCTTCCTTTACTTATCTGATGTTATTACTCTTAGACTGAAATCTGTTCTCTCCCCCTCTGGCTCTCATTCTATCTTTTTGTTTCACAAAACTTTTGACTCTATTGCAGTTCTCTGTCTCTCTCTCTATCTCTCTGAATTCATTTTTTCTTCTTTTCTCTTTGTGTATTTCTCTTCCTATAATATAGTATACTCTTTCTCTCCCTCTCTACAGCTTTCGGTCGTCCTCGGAACATCGTGGACGTTCGGCGTCGTCTACAGTTTCACCGAGGACGGCGTTGTGATGTACATCTTCGTCACACTTGCCTCACTACAGGGGGTCCTTCTCTTTGTCTTCTTCGGACTCACCAAGCGAATCCGACGGATGTGGAGGGCGAAGTTCAGGCCTAGTGTCGGCGATGTCACCGTCTACACCGTCAAGGCGGCGTCTTCCCAATGGCGTGACTCGACTGCCGGCTTACCGACTGGGGCAACCCCCTCGTAGATAGGGTCCAGTTTAAACATGCGCTTTTTATTTATTTCATTGGAACACCAACAGTTATCAACACGATGGCACAGCCTTTCGAAATATCAACCTAAAGGCAAATTGTAGTATAGCCTAGTTCGTCACCTGTTCATATATGCTAACATTAGGCCTACCATGACACATTACCCAATCCGAACATGACTTGATATCGTACTTGAGTTAATTTCCCGAAAGCCTTTACGAAAGTGTTGATATTAGATATATAAACATTTGTTTTTCTTAAAGCTTATCTGTACTTACTAATAGGGGATTAGACCACACTGCAAGGTCACTGGACAGGTGGTTATCTCAGCAACTCAGCTCTCAATTAACATAAGAAAAAGAGGATCATGGGGGACCAATGGTCGCCGATTAGGCATTTCTTTCTATATAGAGGGAGCAAGTAGCTACAAGTAGGAGAGTGTGGCTTTAAGTATCTATACCATCAGTTTAGTATTATATAAAGCTATCTGAAAAGTTGGACAGAAGAGACAGTATCTTTGAAGTTTTATGTGAATAATTATCACTGAATTATTATTATTTATTTATTGTTGCTCCCTCGTACTATAAAATAAATAATATAACATATCGTATATTATGACTTAGCTGAGATACACATTCGTTTCGACTTTGGGGAAACAAAAACTGGAATCCTCGACGAAAAATGGAGGGGAAGAGATAAAGGGAGTGCGAGAGAGAGAGAGAGAGAGAGAGAGAAGAAAAAACACGCTGAAAGGCTTTTCATGCTATGGTAGGTCAATAAATTTATCTTTTTTTACTTTCCCATTTTCATATTTTTATTTGTTGAATGTATTAATTGAATCTAGCCTTGGAATGACATTGTCAAAATAGGACCCTGAAATAATCAGTCAACTTATATGCTACAATGCAGCCCTTTCTTACTATATTCATGTATTTATTGATGTATTAAATATTATTCATATCCCCTGCCTGAAATACTGTGGAGAGTTCCTTTATGTGTTCATCACTTATTTCCCTTTCTTTCCAGTGTTCAGCTTCGTTAAAGTTTTCCCTCTATTTCCCTCAACTCAGCTCTCAATTAACATTAGAAAAAGAGGATCATGGGGGACCAATGGTCACCGATTAGGCATTTCTTTCTATATAGAGGGAGCAAGTAGCTACAAGTAGGAGAGTGTGGCTTTAAGTATCTATATCATTAGTTTAGTATTATATAAAGCTATCTGAAGAGACAGTATCTTTGAAGTTTTATGTGAATAATTATCACTTAATTATTATTAGGTGATACGTAACGAAGTCTACGTATCACCTATTGATTTCGTCAAGAATTTTCTTTATTCTTCTTCTTCCTATTATTCTTCCTCGATTTTGTTCGCAGGATATCGCAAGACTGAATAAAGCCATTGTCATGAGACTTTCAATGATGATAGATCTTAGTCTAACTTAGAACTGCGTGACTTTTCAAAGACTCAAAATTATCGTGACGTCATCCAGGCGCCATTTTGTGAAAATCAATTTATGATCATATCTTCATAACGGAAAGTAATTTTTCATTCATATTTATCATGAATAAGATCAATATCCGTCCGGTCAATTTCAGGTCAAAAAACGTGCGCAAATGCGCGCGTGCGCGCTCGTCCGCGCGTTTACGCGCGCGCAAAAATTTAAAATGCTCTAATTCATCCCAAATTTTTTTTGCATACGTTTCAGGCCATATAGAGCATTGATAAAAAATCGCGCTCACGCGCATGCGCGCGCATTTTTTGCGCGTACTAGCATTTTGCAACGTAGAATCGCCGAATTTTCTCTATCATCATATTTGGCACATTTTTCCAAGCATTTTGATTACTTGTTCATCTTTTAATAACGCAATGAGTGTCCGTCAAAGTTGACAGCGCGCGCGGACCTGCGTTATCTTTATCAACAATACATGAGCAAAACATGCCTATACAAAATTCTTTGTAACTCTTCAGAATAGATATGAACTTTCAATATTATTTCATATTTAGATAGATTATGAGTTGGAAATATGATTTCATGTCTCATTTGACCCTCAATTAACTCATGACGTCATCATAATGGCCTCTAAACTCAAATTTCAATTTGCATATTATGACGTCAGCATATTTTTGGAAAATTGATTGTATCTCTGTAAATATTGATCGATTTTCTTTTAATTTTTGATATGTTCTAGCTGAGAAAATTCGCTACAAATAAGTGTCCACAATTTTTCATTTTGACAAAGGCATCAAGGCGTATTTTTGCGATTAAAGGAGTATGTCATTTTTTCACATTTTGCGTGTATTCTCTATGGGACATGACTTTTTCTCAAAACTGGATTCTACATTCCTGTCTTTCGCGAGCAAAATCTCCGTTGTTTTAGCTTAGTTTTCGCTGAGCTTCGGATATGTTGTAGCTGAGACAATGAGCTATCACAAGTGTGACCTTTATTTTTCGATTAGATGCCGGGATCATGCTCATATTTCACTTGCAAAGTAGGATTTCAGAATTCCATTTCCCGTTTACGTGTAATCGCTATGGGAGATGTTTTGGTATATCGGTAACGCACTTGACTTCCAACCTCGAGATCCCTGGTTCGAGTCCGGGTGTCTCCAACAAATTTTTTCTTCACTTTTTTTTCCTTTTGACCTTCACTGTACCATCTCTTTTGATTATTTAAACACGTAAAATCGCAAATAATGTCATAAACAACCCTTTTTACTTTATTATTACCCTATTTTCACTTAATCCATTACTTTTTGCGTGTAATCCCTATGGGAGATGACTTTTTCTCAAATCTGGAGTCTACATTCCTGTCTTTTGCGAGCAATATTGCAGTTATTTCTGCTTGGATTTTGCTGATTTTTGAGTATGTTGTAGCTGAGACTATATGCTGTCTAAATCAACCCTCATTTTTTCAATAAGATGTCATGATCGCGCTCATGATCATGATCATCATGATCATCATTATCATAATGATGATAATCATTTATCAATTACATTTTCATTTCTTTGAATAAGATAAAATCGTCAAAAGGTGTTCTTCATGATGTAAATTAGAGTCAAATGTGTAACTGGTTACTGCACAGGGTCAAAGGTCATATATTGTTTCAATCTATCTTCCCTAGATCCATGATGATCAAGGAGACACAATTTAATATTGACATATGAATATATCATAATGGGAGAAGCATTTTACAAAATAATATATCGTGTAATGCATTGTTCGTTATGTAAACCATTATCATACGTATCACCTAATTCGTCTAAGTGACGAATTAAAGTCTAGTTATTTATTTATTGTTGCTCCCTCTTACTATAAAATAAATAATATAACATATCGTATATTATGACTTAGCTGAGATACACATTCGTTTCGACTTTGGGGAAACAAAAACTGGAATCCTCGACGAAAAATGGAGGGGAAGGGATAAAGGGAGTGCGAGAGAGAGAGAGAGAGAGATAGAGAGAGAAGAAAAAACACGCTGAAAGCTTTTCATGCTATGGTAGGTCAATAAATTTATCTTTTTTTACTTTCCCATTTTCATATTTTTATTTTTTGAATGTATTAATTGAATCTAGCCTTGGAATGACATTGTCAAAATAGGACCCTGAAATAATCAGTC
>JAVYIG010018816.1:0-14961 GCA_035222895.1 Strongylocentrotus droebachiensis | reverse complement strand
TGTGCATTAAAATGAATAGCAAAAGGCAATAATTTGGAGGTTAGAATAAGAAAAAAGTTGAGTGTAATAATGGCCCCTTTATTTACACACAGTTCTGTTTAGTGTAAAATGCAGAAATTGGAAATGCACTATGCTTATTTCATTTAATTTGTTGCAATAATTATTTTACATGGGTTTGCCGCACCATGTCTTAATTTCCTTAAAACATAGTGAATTTGTCATTGTTTAGTAAAATTATTATTTTCAAAATATAGGAATGGACACCTGTAAGATAAAATTGGTTTAGACCCCCCCGCCTTTAGATGCTTGTGAAGATGCCTCATATTTCTTTATTGATTATTCTTTTAGCTTCTATCAACTCTGGACACAGCAGTCCAACATCACCAAGTGTGATCGATGACTCTCCTTACCTCTCTCCTGCCGTCTCGGTAGAACCCAGTGTCACTGTCACGAGTCAAGGGGTAAGTCCTTATCAAGAGTCGGTGGTTTGTATTCATGAAGTGGACTATTATTAAACTTTAAGCTTGATTAACTAGGTCTGCTGATTATGGACTGCCAACTGCCAAGCTCTTTTTTTTCGGTACAAATTTCTTTGATTCTGTGACTAAATGAAATTAATGCCGTCATGAAATAAAAAAGAACATTTATGTCGTAATGACACACCTACTTTTCATTTTTTTTTTTTTTTTATAATCATTATTCTTTCACATGATGAAGAGGTTAGCAGATAGCGGTTGTTAAATCAACAGACTAACTCCCCAAACCTTAAGATTGAAAACATAATTAATTTGTAGTGGTGTTGTAGTCAAGTGGTTGAGAGCTAGATTGGAAATGCCAAGGTCATGGCTTCTAATGTAATTGCAAGGCATTAGTCTACATTTGCCACTTCGTAACCAGGAGAGAAATGGGGACCTGGTAGGTTGATGAAATTCTCTTTTTTTTAGATTAATTGCCCATATGTCCTTATGGTATTACCATATGATAGGAATACTCCCCAGGGAGTGGAGGTGGTGCACTCTGTGCGTGAATGAATCCGATAACCGAGGTAATAATAATGTCTGTAAAGCACTTACCATAGAGACGATCTTTCATACTAAGAACTATATAAATCCATAATAATTTTTTTGTTTTGTTTTTTGTTTTTGCAGTGGACCTAACGATACTCGTTCTGATAGAGATTGAGAAGACGTTAGAGCCGGGGCTAGGCTTCAGCATTAAGGAAGCTGGAGGAATCTTTGTGAATACCGTCACAGAGGGCAGTCTCGCTGATAGAGGTGGACTCAAGTATGGAGATCAAATACTAGAGGTATGTAGTAGGCTTTGGGGAGGAGGGGGGGGGGGGGGGGGGGTTCTACAAAGGATAGTCAATTAATTCAGATTTTAGGAGGACTCAACAGTCTACATGTATTCAAACTTGTTGCAAGAAGAAATGAAATAATAAGTGTTGAGTATCACCTACTACACCTAGTATCAATTACATGTATATAAAACTTCATTGCGAAGCTCCCTTGGAAGAAGTTAATAGTGCGTGTTGAAAGTCAAATGGATTTTCCGCTTAGAAAAAGTATAGAATTTTATTGGTAGATATAAAGCTTTTAAAATTATTCTATAAATTATGCCATTATGATTGAGGTCATCCTGGCTGATATTATTGATAAGACTTGAGGTGTCGATGGGAAAAACCCTGACGGTTGGGCTACGTACCGCATGGAATTGACCCCTGTATTTTACCTTCTAACCCTGCAATGTCTTAATTGTGTATTTGTGTCAAATATGTTCAGACTAATTGAGAAAGCTTTATGCGTAGGTTTTTATACTTTGGTATCTTTTTTGATACAGAACTACAAAAGTTTATAGTATTTCCTTTGAAATCGCTATGATACCAAATCATAAAATTACGACTCCTGATTCAAAATCATGGTTTCAAGTGGATGTATAAATCATACATTGCTGAATGGTATCACAATATGATAATTTTTTGTGGTAAAAAAATCAGTCTCTCACACATCAAAATGAATAACTTAATCCCGGACATACTCCCATGTATCACAACATGACGACTTTTTGATCAGCCCGCCCTTTGTGCTTCACTAGCAGTATATTCATGACATTCGTTACAATAGATACATCAGGGACCTGTTTCACAAAGCCTTTTTCATGACAAATGACAAAAATCAGTGACAATTCTGCTGATAACCAATCAGAAGCAAGGATTTCAGTAGCTTATAACAAAAACTGTCCATTTGTCACTGATGACAAGTTTTGTGTGATGGGTCCAGGTATATTACTTAATATATAACTTAATATAACTTAAGGCCCAGATATATTATCCTCTCTATTTTGTGGCCCTCACAGGTAAATGGAATCAATCTTCGTCGTGCTACCTACGGACAATGCGGTACAGATCTTAACGAGGGCCGGAAACAGCATCTGTATCAAGGTGCAATACAACAGGAGCATAAGTCCATAATTCTTAATTTTTATTAATTATTGCCTCTATTGCCTCTATTTATGTGCAGTGCTATAGAAGCAAGTATAAGCGCACGTACCTCTACGCGCAATGCGTTCTTGAAAATTCTTGGTATTATGGAACTTTTTTATCATGAATGAAAATGTGAAATAGTCTCAGTGAATGATTCACACGTGATTGCATTTGACCAATTATTTATTTAAGATCTAGTCTAGGTGTGAGTTGTACAATAAGTAATATTCAAATAGCTGAATCTAGTGAAGAAAACATGGAGGACTCCTTACTACTACACTTGCACAAAGGTAGCGTGAAGATCATCTTCTTCTTCTTCTTCTTCTTCTTCTTCTGCTTCTGTTAATCTTCAAAGGGCTATGCAGCCTAGTTGAAGATCTGTAGAAAGATTACCAGTTTTGTATACAGGCGCACTAAACACCCTGTTCACATCCTACTCTTTACGAGAAGTGTAGTATATTGATGTGCATAGGGTGTGGCTCTCCTACATACAGGGCCTCCAGTTTATGTTCTAGTCCGAGGAATGGAGTGTTCCCAATGAACCCGAGCCTGCATCAAGAACAAAGGGAAGGGCATGCTATACAACACAATGCAGCAAAAAATCGTCTTTGCATTTTTGTCTGCTCATTTGGGACTCTAATTAAGCCACGCACATGATGAAAGTCACTGGAGCCAGACAATGATCCAATTGCGCCACACCGCCTCCTCATGTTAATGTATTTTATAATAATAATTACATTTATAGGGCGCTTAATACAGGCGTTTCTAAACGCATAGATGGTACTGTCTAACTCAGTATAATTATTAAACATGTTCAATAGCTTAAAGCCATCTTGAGGCTTAAGGTAAGACAGTTACGAGTGTGGAATCTCCATGTTTCTGCTTGCTACATGTGCTGGTTCTCACGTAACCCTCCTCCAAACACTTTCTCCCTATCTAGAAATGGAAGATGACCATAGGAGCTCTATGTGCTCCAGCACCCAGTCACGCCCATCGCCTCTCAGACCAGCACCAGGACCAACTCACCAACCCCTACCATCACTCCTCCTACCCCAAGGGCAAGCAGAACACAGAGGTAAGTCTCCTTCTACTACTTCTACTTCATTCTACCGATTCCCCGTAGTTCCCTTGTTCTGGACCCTGTCTTATAAAGACTCGATATCAATCACTACTATGTACATAAGAGATACCTGTAGGAGACTGCAAACTTGCGATTGATTGTTGAACTTACGATTGATCCAAATCAATCTCAACTCTTTGTAAGACGGGACCCTGGTCTACAAACAAGCTGCACCAATAATCGCTTTGTGACCGTTTTTTTTAAAGAGAAGGTCGAGTCCTGGGAGAGGTGATTTTGTGAGCATTTTCATTCTTTTTATGTTGGTATGGAAGGGTATCATAGAAAACACGTTACCTGATAAAAGATAGCTTTCAAATGCCCTCATATTTGAAATGTGACAAGTAATATATAAGGTTGCCATTTACAAGAATTTTTTTTAGTATGACTTCTTCTTCTTCCGATTAAAAAAAAAGTACCGCTTCCGATTCTGAAGAAAGCTGCACTGTCGACATCATTTCATGCGAAGTTACAAATTTTCATAAGTCATGTACGTAAGTTCTGGTTTCATGATGTGAGAATAAATACAGTCATATTTCATCTTCTTGGAGTCTGCTTGATTTGATGTTTATGGTAAGAGGGAATAACTTCTGTGGTGGATTGATGTTATTTCCGTTTGGTGGTGACTCGATCACTGGACATGGTTGTTTCCCTTACTTACATAACAGTGTCTTTGGGGTATCGCACTCGATGCTTGTATTGCTATTGCTGTTTTTTTCTTCAAACTCCTGGGGAGTGTTTCACAAAGACTAAAATCAACTTTAAATTGGACTTAAATATGGCAGGCTGTTCATGCCATTATTTCCTCTCACCATTTTTGATCTTTAAATAATATTTTTTCCTTCAATAATGAGAGCCCAATGCCAGTAAATGGTGAGAGCAAGCAGTGGCATGAACAGCCTGCCATAGTTAAGACTAACTTAAAGTCGGTCTTAGTCTCTGTGAAATACTCCCCTGATGTTACACTGAACATGAAATGACCACACAAAAATCAGTCAATGATATGGGTTGACCTCTGACTTTTGAAGTATTTCCAGTTGATGAGCTTTTAGTCAATTTTGTTCTGCTAGACTGAGCCAGACAGGCAGTACATGTTTCCTGTCTTGCCCCATTTACAAACTCTTCACTTCTCTGGGTTAAAAACACATGTATGACATATCTGTGTCATGTCAGATGTTTTGTTTTGCAGTGAGTCAGAATTTTGATAGGATTAAATGATGAATTGTACCTTGTAACGCCTTCTACAATGATATTAGAATTGAATATTTCAATTTATCTCAATCAAATACAAAAACAATTTGGAGTTAGTCTAGTGATTTTTATGTTTAAGAGTATTATTATTATCAACAATATCATTATCATTATCTCATTAACATCTTCATTATCATTACTGTCTTTTGTATGAAGTCTGCAGACAGTGTATGGATAGTTATTATCGTTTGTGACTGTCATTATCATCATCATCATCATCATCATCATCATCATCATCATCTTCTTCATATCATCATCATCATCATCATCATCATCACCATCATCACCATCATCATCATCATCATCATCATCACCATCATCATCATCATCATCATCATCATCATCATCATTCATCATCATCATCATCAACATCTTCATTATCATCATCACTACCATTTCATTATCATTACTGTCTTTTGTACAAAGTCTATAGAAAGTGTATGGATAGTTATTATCATTGTGACTGTCATTATCATCATCAACATCATCATCGCCATTTATCTTGTTTTCTTGCTTTCTTGCAGTATCCTCTCTTCCTCGTCATCTGTAATGTTGAGTGAGCCTCGGTTTGTCTTTCTCGCCGGGGGAAAGGGCGGGGGAAGTCTCGGGATACGGATGTATGGAGGAAATAAAGTGGGCATCTTCGTCGCCGAAATAGAACCAAAGAGCCCCGCTGCCAAGTCGGAAGGGCTTCTGATTGGCGATCAGATTATAGAGGTAAATGAAATTAATTAGGAGTGATAGTTTTCTTGTTACTTTAAAGGAATTGTTTAACATTGTTTCCAGCTTTACAAATCTGAGATTTAGCTCATGCTGCAATGATAATTATAAACCTTTAGGTCAGTCAGGAACCCCATGAGTTTTACAAGCCGATCGCCTGTCTGATTATCAAGATATTTATGGTTGGAAATTTCAAAATTTCAAAAACCGTTTTCCTAACGGTTTTTATAACGCTACAGTCTATTGGGAAAAATGAGTATTGTAAAACCGGTCACTCAAAGATTTTTACTTTTTTGAGGCACTTCATGATCATTTTGAAGTGCAATTTTATCAAAGATATGGCAAAATAAAGATTTTTCCAACTTGGTTAGTTTAACAATTTTGCATACCAGTAACCATGGCTGCATTGCCTTGAGATATGACAAAATCTAAACAGGGTATCCCCCTGGATTTCGTTACAAATAAGGAATGAACTTTGCTTTAAAATTGAATATATATGTTTTATCGTATTTCTGAATGATCTCATTTTCAGATCAATGGCGTTAACCTGAGAACTGCTACTGCTGAGAGAGCCGCTATTGAGCTCCAGAAACCAGCAGAGGAGGTCAGCATCCTGGTTCAACATAACCTATCAAGTAAGTCATTTGTAAACCAAGATGGGTTTCTGTGACCAACCCATGCTCCTGCAATAGTTGCCTGACTGTCTCTTTTCTTCATACAGTAGCCAAATTCCAAGCTTCAACCCAAACACTATACCTTACCCTGATCAAAACCTAAACTTAAACTTAAACTTAGTCATGATCATATTCTTTGATTTGATTTACATTTTATGATTAGGTTTTACCAAAGTGATTTCAAGAAAGTGTTTGAGATACATGTATTTTTTTTTTTTTTTTTTTTTTTGGGGGGGGGGGACTTTGTAATTGATCTTTATTTCATTCATCATTAAAAACATAACAAATACAAAATATAGTGTACAAGTTAAAAAAAACATGTACAATAGAATACAACAACAACAACAACAAAAATGTCATATGAATGTGGAGACAGCTAGGAAAGCCAAAGGCTTTATTGGTGCTGCCACCGAAACAAAAAATACATTATAATATTGTTGTTTAAAAAGGTGATTAAAAACAGATTTTATACAAATGAAAATTAGAAGAACTTCAAGTATTATATGAATGCAATGAAGAATCAATACAAAATTTGCTGTAAAGACTAATGGGTATAAAATTATTAAAATATAAATACATAAATATTGCAAAACTATTCCTTCATTTCCTCATCCTCCAAATAAATATTCTATTAGAAATCAGCAAAATTAAAAACGGGGACTGTACTGTGATTCGCATATAAAGCAAATAATTAAATGGAATAAGCATCCTTAGAGATGTGCCTGATTAGCTTATACCGAAATGAGTGTTGATATGAGATAAATCATCTTCTATTGTTGATCGTCAAAGTGCTATGAAGATCTGTCAAAATATTACCAGTTTTGTTTGCAAGCACACCTAACACCGGTTTACACCCTTATCTTTGCCAGAAGTGTAGCGTATCAATGTGCATAGGGGGTGACTCTCCTACGCAGGGGGCATCCAAGTTAACATTCTAGTCCAAAGAACAAGGTGTTTTCCGCTGAACCCGCGCCTGCATTGAGAACAGAGGGGAGACGTGTGCTTACACACACCGACAATCATTATTCAAAATATAAAATATTTTGATTATCTAAATATTAGATTCAATATTAGGCTCTTTTGTTAGTTTGTTTATTAGATTAGGTACTTCATTTCTTATCTTAGCTTGTGTTCCTTTTTGATGTGTTTTATGTTACATATTAAATCTTCTTCTCTTAAAGGGTTGGCCTCTTGCAAGGTTTGTTTCCTCTTTGGTCACTGCCTTCCTCACTTTTTATAATTTCATCTTGATACATTTATATATGTGATTTTATCTGTTGATCTCTTCAGGAGAAAATTAATGAAACTGAACTAAAATTCATCCCTTTTTATGAATCGTTTTGTTTAGTATTCAACAAAATCCAGAACCGGAACTGCGACGAGCTGTACGTCAAAGCCTTGGTGGATTTCTCCGCAGAGAAGGAAGGCCAGCTGTCCTTCAAGAAGGAAGAGGTCCTGGTCGTGGAAGACACCATGTACAACGGTTCCCTCGGAGTCTGGTTCTCCTGGCTTATCAACAATGAGGGGAAGAAGTGCAGGGGCCCCGGTGGTCAGATTCCTAGCAAGACAGCGTAAGTATACTATCCGCAACTCCCGGGGGCCAGTCTTGTAAAAAGTTGTGATAGATCAACTGTAACTCAATATCGGTTGCAACTGTGTATTTAAAGGGATTGGGTATCTTTGCCTCAGATTCTAACAAAATTCCTGGATTTAGCTCATGCTGCAATCAAAATCATAAACCTTAGGTCAGTCAGGAATCCAATGACTTTTACAAGCCGATCGCCCGTCTGATTATCAAGATGTTTATGATTGAAGTTAGAAATTTCAAAAACCTTTTTCCCAACAGCTTTTGTAACATTACAGTCTATTGGGCAAAAGAGTATGGTAAAACCGGTCACTCAAAGATTTTTACTTTTTTGAAGCATTTCATGTTCATTTTTAAGCGCAATTCTTTTAGGGCTTCAATATTATTCCTATTCACAGACACTGATTACACGTAGGACCACGCATCTCAGATTTAACATTGATAAACGCTCCCCAGTTTAATGGATTCACGTTTCAATTTTTTTTCCTTTTTCTAGTCTCCACCGTGAGATGGTGAGGCGTCGGCTCCTCTCGGAGGGGATGCAGGAGGAGGAGCTAAGGACCGCATCCTCCCGGCGCAGCTCTGGACCCGCCAGACGCAGCTTCCTCAAGCGCAAGAAGAAACACCAGCATAACAACTCTAAGGACAGTAGGGAACTCAGCGAGGGTTCCATGACCGACGTCCCCGTACATGAAGGTACTAATACTTCTGCTCATTTCTTTCACACATTCAAAAATCATCACATATCACTCCTTTCTTGAAATCTTTGCACTGGCTCCCTGTTTAACAGCGTGTGATCTATAAAATTCTACTCTTAACCTATCCTGCACTAAATGATGTAGCTCATGATCTTCACATAATAATAGCCTTAAAGAAATACGTACCAAAAGAAATTGGGGGGATAGAGCATTTGCATCAGCAGCTCCTTCTTGTGGAATAAGTTACCTTTCTCTATTCAGACGGCCAACACTCTCTCTACTTTCAAAACTGGGCTTAAAACTCACCTGATGCTCAATGCATTTCGTTAAATTTCAATGTTCTTTTTATACAATGCATGCAAAACAAATAATCACACTGTGCCACATTGTATGTACCTTGACACCATGAAGTTGTGTGATCTAATGCAAGTTAACATTTAATATTTCTTTAATCTTAAGTATGTTGAATATTAATTTGAATTATTTGTATGCGCCTTGAGCATCTCTAGAGAGATGGATATGTTTTGCTTTATAAATATTGTTATTATTATTATTATTTAAGACCAAGAATGAATTGATGAACTCTTTCTTCAAATTGGTAACATCTGTTATTTTTTCTCATTGCTATATATTTTTGTTAATCCTCACTTAATGTCATTTATCATGTATGAATATAATATGGAAAGAATTTTGGAAGAGGCTTTAAAAAAATTAACAATTTGTATGAAAATGCAAGGATTTTAACTGTTTCAAAATGTGGCCAATTCAAGGATCTTGATGCCTATTTTCTTTATATAATTTCTGTCAGTGCTTTTTGATTATACAATTCTTGTTTACATATGATCAGAAATTTCCTCTCTTTCTGCCCATTTTTTCTGATTTTGTCCAGGACTTGGAATTGAAGTGTCTTTTATCCGAACCACAAAATGATATTCGTTTTGAGAATGAAGGAAATATTTTGTCTACAACATGAATGAAATTCTCCGTCAATTACGCTGTCTTATAACTAGAAAACATGCTCCTAAAGTGAAACACCCACAAATAATATGGCCAAAAAAGAAGAAGAATGATTGCACAGATTACAAGGGAAAGCCAACATAATCTTAAACAAATCAGGGATAGAATTTGAGGATTTATACATTTGAGTTGAATGACTGTACATGTACATTTTTCAGTTTTAAGTTGGATGTTGAAAACGTTGGTATTTTTGTGATTTTATCTTAACTACAGATGCAAGTGTCCCTACATACCTGAGGGTGGAGCCACTAGACAGTAAGTTCTGTCACATATTTATTTTTGGTTGCTCTTTATACTAATAAGAATAGGTCCATTTATATAGCGCATCCACTAACTATATGAATATACTCTACTGTGCTTAATACAAAGTATAATGCTATTACCCTGGCTGTAGCTGAGCTGCCATGGTAAGGCGCATGGTAAGGCGCACCCTACCGGGTACCCATTTACTTCACCTGGGTGGAGAGTGGCAAATGTAGAATAATATCTTGCCAAAGGACATTAGTGCTGTCCAGCTACATATCCACTAGACCATGACACCTCTACTATAATTATTTGTGGAATGAATATATTTAATAACCTGATATTCATTTTCATTAACAACAAAATGAGATTTAAAGATCTCTTCAGAAAGTCTAGGCTTTAACATTTCATTTTTTTTTAAAGTCTTTCATAACTTCATTTAAATCTAAGTAAAAAAAGAATAACTATTTTTTGATCATTTAATAATACTACATGTACAACTATATCATTGTGCTCTAAATATTCTAGGAAAAAATAAATATTTTATTTCTGTATTTATTTTTTACCACCAAAACTTATTTTCTTTCCAGTGCACATCAAACGGCCTGTTATTTTGCTGGGGCCTTTAGTAGAGAAAGTGGCTCTGAAGATGACGGAGGAATCACCCAACAAATACTTCAGAGCTTATCCAAGTAAGTCAAACCGATTTGCATTGTTCTGATGATTATTATCATTATTGATTAAACCATTATTAAACCATATGGATAGTAGACAAAACAGGCATTGGACAAACTTGGTATTAGACCGACTGGAAATTAGATTAAATAAGCAATAGACCAAATGCAAAGTAGACTTATTGGAGATTAGACTGAATGACTATAAGCCTACATGGTTATTAGACCAAATGATAAGAAGACAAAATTATTATTAGACCATGGAACACAAGGGTTTCCTGGACACGAGTGTTCTGGTGTAACAATGAGAATAAAAAGCAAAATCTATAAGGCTTGTTTTAGAACAGCGATGGTATACGGTTCAGAAACTTTGAATGTGAAGGCAGTAGAAGAAAGTGTCTTGAGGAGAAGAGGAAGAGCCATGATATGAAGATGTGTGATGTGAAACTGTCCGATAAAAAGAACACAAGTGAGCTAATGGAAAGCTTGGGTCTGGAAGAAGCTGTGGTGAAGGTGGTAAAGAGAAGTGGATTGAAATGGATGGGTCATGTGTTGAGAAGGGAAGATGATGATCCTGTAAAAGAGCGTGGGATCTGGAAGTGGATGGCACATTAAAGATGGAAAGGAAGACCGAAGATTACATGGAAGGATGCGGTAAAGAAAGAAAGCAGTAAGGTTAGTCTGAACGAGGAGTATTCTCGAGACAAGAAGTTGGGGGAGGGAGGGTCATCATGGCGTGAAAGTCAGTAACTTTTCATCAGAGGGAAAATTTTCACTTTAAGCAGGACTGCACTACACATAGCTACTTGCGCCCTCTATATAGCAAACAATGCCTAATCGGTGACCATTGGTTGCCCATCGTCCCCTTTTTCTTATGTTAATTGAGAGCTGATTTGATGAGATAACCACCTGTCGGTAACTACGCAGGGAGGTCTAATTCCTCTTTGCCAAACTAGTGCAGATAGGCTTTAATAGATGAATATGATGATGATGATGAACCATGTCTTTTAGTCAGGATTGTAAATAATGTGCATTATCCTGTATCTTTTTCTGCAGAAATGGTACAGTCTGCAAGCCACATGTTGGAAAAGGACATTGAGAATGGACTCATCCTAGACTACCAGCGAAAGGACGGCATGTTCGAGGTCATCAATACATCGGATGTCAAAGATATCTGCAAGAAGGTAAGTGATGCCTGGGTAATTTGTTTTTTCTGCCTCTGTTACGAGTTGTCTGCCTGTACGTCCTGTTCTCGTGATTGCGTTATCTCAAGAACTGATTGATGGATTCCTGCAAAACTTGAGTCATGTATGTATCTTGCAGAGCTAATGAACTGATTAGATTTTGGGGTTACGAGGTCAAATGAGTTTACCCCATAGAAGTTCAGAGTTTTTCTATAAAAGGTAAAATAAATCTGCTTTTGCTCATTAAACTGGCAACAACGATTGGTACTTTCCACTCTTCATAGTTTAACAAAATATGTATGTGTATTAAAGATATAGTAGTAAAATCCGGTTCAAGGGTTTGCGGTGCAAAATGTCCATTCAATGTTGTTTCAATATTGCCTTCAGAGGTTTAGATGGCAATACTTCAACCTCAATTTGCAAAAAAGCAGAAATATATGCCCAAATGTTAAATGTTGGAAGTGCATTTGCGATTTCTATCCAGGCCGGATCGATATGATAATTTACCAAATATATATATCAATTAGTAGGCGGTTTCGCTGCAAAATTTGTATCATCAAGTATTAGTCAAAACATATTCTTATACATTATAGGTAATAAGAGCTTCCATTTCATTTTTTGAGAGGGGGGGGGGCGTTTCAAAAACTGGTCTATACCTTTAATTGAAACAATTTGAATGAAAATTTTGAAATGAGGATTACAAAAATAACAAAAAATGAACAAGAAATTGCCAATTTGTACATTCAAAAAGTAATCATGAGTTTTTACTCTGCTTTGCCTGCCTTACAGGGTTGTCATTGCATCCTAAATGGCCTCAATCCTCATGTGGCAGAGAGACTTCAGAGACTGCAGCTTCACCCCATCGTCATCTTTGTCAAGTTCAAGACAATCAAGAACATTAAGTAAGTATTCACTATGAACATGACTGACAAAGAAAGCGGACAAAATATACAGTTCCTCAGGTAGACAAAGGAACATCCCTTCACTGCTAATATGTAAAAATGTGTAGAACAGGTGTCACATGCATATTCACCTTTTGACATAATAGCAGTGAAGGGATGTTCCTTTGTCTACCAGAGGAACTGTATATTTTGTCCGCTTTCTTTGTCTGTCATATTCATAGTGATTGTAGATGTTAATCAAACAAAATTGATGATAATAATAATATTATTGTTGGATACTTATATTGTGCACATATCTATCACGGAAGGTGCTCAAGGCGCCAAATTTACCCCAGTTCTAGCGAGGCTACCCATTTACTACCTGGGTGGAGAGTGGCGAATATTAATTAATGTCTTGGTAAAGGACGCTAGTGCCACGGCGGGACTCAAAATGCAGACCATGTATGATCTATGTATCCTCTAGACCACAATACCACCTGATGATTATGATGATAATGGTGATTGTGATGATGATGAAAGTGTTGTTGAAGATGGTGATGATTACGATGATGATGTTGATGAAGGTGATGATGATGAAAGTGACAAAGCAGATGGTGATGATGAAGATGGCCTTTATTATGATGCTGTCAACTGATAATGCTGATAATGATAATAATTTTAATCTTGATGGTGATTGTGATGATGGTGATATAGGAGGAAGACGAGTTGACCATTGCTGACGAAGAAGATAATTTTATTAATAATATTGGTGATAAACTTTTGGATTCTCTCATCTTATAGGGAGCAGAAAGATCCTCACTTCCTCAGAGAAAAGGTGACCCACAAACAAGCAAAGGAACTCTTGGAGGCTGCCAATAAGATTGAGCAGGAGTTCAAGTCCCTCTTCTCAGGTAAGTCTATTCCCCCCAAAAAAAATAAACCCCCAAAAATCTTGCCTCTCTTACAATTTTGATGTGTCTATAGATATTCAGACTATTTGTGTAGTATTATCCTATTGAAAAATTGATTGCGTTAATTAATGATAATAATAATAATATTGGATATTTATATAGTGCACGTTTCCACCATGCAAATTGCTCCAATATTCCCTGGCTCTCCTAGGCTAATGATTTTTGGCGCTCACAGCATTCAAGGAATTCCTTCCTATCGGTACCCATTCATCACCTGGGTGGAGAGTGGCAAATTAGTCTTCATTTAAATTACCTTTACGTATCATTTCAATGAAGAAAAAAACTCTTAGAAGAATGACTTCATCAGTGATATATTTGTGCATGAATTTCTTTTCCTAGTATTTGTCTTTTAAATTGGAATACATACAAGAAGATGAACACATATTGACTTTTAAATGAATGTCTTTGTTTATCTTTAAATCCAGATATTATTCAAGGAGGAAACTTGGCCAGTATATCACTTCGTGTCAAGAACTTGATTGACACTGAGCAGCGCAAGCCTATCTGGGTACCATCAAGTCAGCCACTCTAGGAAGAACAATTGACATTATTGACTGTGAATACTTGAAGTTATCATGATTTATGACATCAGGCTCGCATCAACTACTAACAGACAGTCAGACATCGACCAATCACAGCTAGCAGACATTGGTCTAATATTAGCCATGAACAGCTAGCAGACATCATTCTGACATCAGCCAATCACAGCTAGCAGCAGACAGACATCAGTCAATCACAGCTAGCAGACATCGGTCTGATACCAGCCAATCACAGCTAGCAGACATCGGTCTGACATCAGCCAATTACAGCAAGCAGACAACAGCCAATCACAGCTAACAGACATCAATTTGACACCAGCCAATCACACTTAGCAGAGCCAGACAGTCTGACATTAACCAATTACAGCAAGCAGACATCAGCCAATGATAGCTAACAGACATCAGTCTGATAGTAGCCAATCACAGATACCAGACAATGGTCTGACAGACAGCTAGCAGACAGTCCGACATTAACCAAATACAGCAAGCAAACATCAGCCAATGATAGCTAACAGACATCAGTCTGATATTAGCCAATCACAGATACTGGACAATGGTCTGACATCAGACAATCAAAGTCTGCAGTCACCGTGTTGACATCAGCCAAACACAGCTATCAGACATCAGTCTGACATCAACATTGGACGACATTGAAAGTCTTGGCCAAATGCCTTACTTTACGGTTCAATTGACAGGATACTGTTCCTGTACGGTACTCTTTTATGGATTGCTGTTCAGGAATGTATGAGATGGGATGAGAATAAGAGTCTTTTAACTATGTGGAGTGTGTGATTGTGAGAGATAAAACCCTCTTTTTCTGGTTTCTCACATTTAGATTAACAGAAAGAATTTATATGATTTTGATCAATTAAAGTCCAGTGCAGTTTCTTCAAATTATGCACAAATTGAATGGGTAACGATGGGA
>JAVYIG010018815.1:0-14973 GCA_035222895.1 Strongylocentrotus droebachiensis | reverse complement strand
AGGGCCCTGTAAATGTGGTGACGTGTCGGTAACGAACGGCAGGCTTCGATATCTACTCATTATAAAAAATAATCAAACAATATATTCTGAAGTATATCCAATTATGCGGGAAGAAGAAGCAATGTCGTGTGAAGGAATACTTACCGAGGAAGAATGTCGAAATGCTATATTTTCTATGAAAAACAACAAGTCACCAGGTAGTGACGGTTTATCTGCTGAATTTTTAAAATGTTTTTGGGAGGATGTTAAATCCCTTGTAATAAATAGTATAAATGAAGGTTTTTAAGCTTCGTATACATAAAATCAACTAGCAAAGAATTTGAGCCAAGCACTCTACAAATATGTTCTCTTGGCCGAAAACGTCCATTTTCTACAATGTCATTCATTGTTATAATGCCTTTTCTAAACCATTCTTTAAAAAAGAGAGGTTTGCTCTCATGTGTAATATTACTATTGTACCACAATACTTGATTTTCAACATTCATAACTTGTGGAAATTGAATATATTTAAGTTCGCTCCAAGTTACGAGACAGTTAACATAAAAATTAGGTATTTTTTGTTTTAAGCATAACTTTAACATGTCTTTACTGGAACAATTTGTTTTCAAAATTACTAACAACGGACATATTTTTTCAATCCAGTATCTAAACATAAACTTCCACGGTATATCATAATTATTTTCAAAGAAATTGTTAAACCATGATAAATGTAGCGATTGAAATTTAGAGTTTAAGTCGACCATGCCCAATCCTCCCTTTTCAATATCATTAATTAAGACTGTTCTCTTGACTTTTTCTCTTTTTGAATTCCATAGAAAATTATACATCAGTTTATTCAAATCAACAACTAGTTTCTGAGGGATAGGTAATACCGAAGCAACATACACAAATTGTGAGATTACAAGTGATTTAAGAATTACAACTTTACCATAGTAAGTTAAGTTTCTCATTTTCCAAAAAGTCAAGATTGATTTTACTTTTTCTAGTTTCACAAACCAGTTCAATCGATCAGACTCCTTTTTATCCCTTGTTAGATACATTCCCAAATACTTGACAGGTTCATCGTTCCATTTAATACCTTCGATAAATGCTTGTTGCTGTTGTATAGTAACAGCATTTGTTTTCATCACATTTAAGCTCGGCCCAGCGAAGTGTCCGAAATGTTTTACTTCTTCGAGAGATATGTTGGCAGATTGAATGTTGTTTAAAAAGAGAACAGTGTCATCTGCCAGTTGGGATATCTTAAATTCTTTTGAAATACCAGTGTCAGTAGTTACGACTGTGATACCATCTATATTATTATTTTGCTTTATTTTTAATGCCATAATTTCAACAACTAGAATAAATAATAGAGCAGAAAGCGGACAGCCCTGCCTAATGCCCCTTTTTATTTCAAATTTTTGCGAGACCCAACCATTATTTATGACACTCCCTACAGCATTTGCATAAATGACTTTGATCCATGTAATAAAGGATTCTTTGAACTTTAACTTATATAATAGTTGAAATAAGAACTCATGAGTAACCGTATCAAAAGCTTTTCTAAAATCAAGAAAAAGAAGGATACCTGAGTAATTATTTGATTCACAGTATTCAATTATATCTTTAACTAAACGTAGATTTTGCATAGCGGAACGCTGTTTTAAATAACCTGATTGATCAAAAGAAATCAATTTATCTATGACATTTTTTAATCTTTTACATAACACCTTTGCTACAATCTTATAATCTGTGTTAAGCAATGATATAGGTCTCCAATTATCTAGGCATTGTTTATCCCCTTTCTTGTACAGCAAAGTTAGTATAGCTAACTTTTGAGTTTCGGACAACTGTTTTTGATTAAAACCTTCATTTATACTATTTATTACAAGGGATTTAACATCCTCCCAAAAACATTTTAAAAATTCAGCAGATAAACCGTCACTACCTGGTGACTTGTTGTTTTTCATAGAAAATATAGCATTTCGACATTCTTCCTCGGTAAGTATTCCTTCACACGACATTGCTTCTTCTTCCCGCATAATTGGATATACTTCAGAATATATTGTTTGATTATTTTTTATAATGAGTAGATATCGAAGCCTGCCGTTCGTTACCGACACGTCACCATATTTACAGGGCCCTGGGAACGATTTTTTTTTCAATTCTGTTTATGCCACTCTTTGCATTCATCGAAGAAATCGTCCTGAAGGTTTCAACAGTGAAAACTATGTACTGAAAAGTTAAATGTCATTTGTGAGGAAGTATCAGTTAACATAATATTTATGACTTAGTAGCACCTGACATGTAGCTTCGGTTATGTCATTATATTCCTCACAATTAACCCTTTTTTTGGTTACAATACTGTTTGATTAAATGTGTGAAACCTTCATGAAGATTTATACGATGAATACACAACGTTAATAAACAATTCTCTTCGAGGGATACATCTGATATGATTTTGCGAAAGAAAGTTTAATTAAAAAAAATAAAAAAGCGTCATTTGCGGCTGTCGGCTGTGTGACAATTTCGTACACGAAGCATAATGATATACATTAAATATATCAGACAAAAAAAATTGCAGGGGGTGCTGCAGCACCCCCAGCACCCTCGCTTCCCAGGGCCATGCACATTCATGTAAATTTGAACGAATCAATCAACGTCAAAGTATTGATGTATCGTCGTTCTAAAATTCAGGAATCAGGAATAAACTGAAACGAAACAAAATCTTTTCATGGATACATAAGCAAAAAATAGACGTAATAATGTTACAAGAAACTTTTTTGACTCTCGGATTAGAAGCAATTATTAAGTTAGAATTAGATTACCACTGTTTCTTTAATCATGGCACAAATCACTCAAAAGGTGTGGCTATTTTTGTACGTAAATATTATTCTGAACAGATTGAACATTTTGTACACCTTGATGGTCGAGCACTTGCGATAAGATTGAAAGTTGGTGAAAACTCTTATTTTATTTTAAATGTTTACGCACCGACAAAATACAATGAAAAAGAAAGATTTTATAACAACTTATTAAAATGGTTAAAAAAGGTGAAACAAGTAAACGATTCATTAGTGTTAGGTGGAGATTGGAATTGTGTTCAAAATGCCCAGCTGGATACTCGGGGTATGTGTTATGCTTATAAAGAGATTCAGGGGTTTAAGAAATTGCTTAAACACTTTCATATGATTGATGTGTGGAGGAAAATGTTTCCTTTCAAAAAACAATACACTTGGCGACAATTGTCATTAAATATATTTTCTCGACTTGACTATTGGCTATTAACAGATTCAATGTGGTGTTGTGTGCAGACGACTGAAATTAAGCCTGCTCCAAAATGCGATCATTGTGCAATTACTCTAAAATTGGCAACTAATAGTCCCCGAAAGGGGTGTGGTTTATGGAAAATGAATAATTCATTGTTAAAAGATGATGACTATACAGTAAACATAAAACATTTGATTAGAAAATTTAAAATGGAAAACGCTTATATGAACCCGCAAATGAAATGGGACATGTGCAAAATAAAGATTAAAGAATACACAATCAGGTATTCGAAACAAAAGCATAAAGAAAAGAACGAAGCTTTTAACAAATTACAAACTGAATTTATGTCAATGAGCTGTAAGACTGATGAAAATCCGTCTAAAGAAAATAAGGAAGAACTAGAACGAAGAAAAATTAAGTTAGACCAATGGTTAACATATAAATGTAAAGGAGCTTTTGTCAGGTCCAGACAAAAGTGGATAGAACATGGTGAAAAATCAACGAAATATTTTTTTCAATGCGAAAAAAGAAACGGAAAAAGAAAAGAAATAAATTGTATTAAAAAGAATGGAAGGGTTGTTACAAACCAGGAAACTATTCTTAGTGAAATTGTTGAATATTATAAATGTTTGTACTCTAAAACAATCAATGGAGTTGAATCGTCTGATATTGATAATTATTTAGCTTCAACTATGCTTCCTGCATTAACGGAAGAAGAAGCAATGTCGTGTGAAGGAATACTTACCGAGGAAGAATGTCGAAATGCTATATTTTCTATGAAAAACAACAAGTCACCAGGTAGTGACGGTTTATCTGCTGAATTTTTAAAATGTTTTTGGGAGGATGTTAAATCCCTTGTAATAAATAGTATAAATGAAGGTTTTAATCAAAAACAGTTGTCCGAAACTCAAAAGTTAGCTATACTAACTTTGCTGTACAAGAAAGGGGATAAACAATGCCTAGATAATTGGAGACCTATATCATTGCTTAACACAGATTATAAGATTGTAGCAAAGGTGTTATGTAAAAGATTAAAAAATGTCATAGATAAATTGATTTCTTTTGATCAATCAGGTTATTTAAAACAGCGTTCCGCTATGCAAAATCTACGTTTAGTTAAAGATATAATTGAATACTGTGAATCAAATAATTACTCAGGTATCCTTCTTTTTCTTGATTTTAGAAAAGCTTTTGATACGGTTACTCATGAGTTCTTATTTCAACTATTATATAAGTTAAAGTTCAAAGAATCCTTTATTACATGGATCAAAGTCATTTATGCAAATGCTGTAGGGAGTGTCATAAATAATGGTTGGGTCTCGCAAAAATTTGAAATAAAAAGGGGCATTAGGCAGGGCTGTCCGCTTTCTGCTCTATTATTTATTCTAGTTGTTGAAATTATGGCATTAAAAATAAAGCAAAATAATAATATAGATGGTATCACAGTCGTAACTACTGACACTGGTATTTCAAAAGAATTTAAGATATCCCAACTGGCAGATGACACTGTTCTCTTTTTAAACAACATTCAATCTGCCAACATATCTCTCGAAGAAGTAAAACATTTCGGACACTTCGCTGGGCCGAGCTTAAATGTGATGAAAACAAATGCTGTTACTATACAACAGCAACAAGCATTTATCGAAGGTATTAAATGGAACGATGAACCTGTCAAGTATTTGGGAATGTATCTAACAAGGGATAAAAAGGAGTCTGATCGATTGAACTGGTTTGTGAAACTAGAAAAAGTAAAATCAATCTTGACTTTTTGGAAAATGAGAAACTTAACTTACTATGGTAAAGTTGTAATTCTTAAATCACTTGTAATCTCACAATTTGTGTATGTTGCTTCGGTATTACCTATCCCTCAGAAACTAGTTGTTGATTTGAATAAACTGATGTATAATTTTCTATGGAATTCAAAAAGAGAAAAAGTCAAGAGAACAGTCTTAATTAATGATATTGAAAAGGGAGGATTGGGCATGGTCGACTTAAACTCTAAATTTCAATCGCTACATTTATCATGGTTTAACAATTTCTTTGAAAATAATTATGATATACCGTGGAAGTTTATGTTTAGATACTGGATTGAAAAAATATGTCCGTTGTTAGTAATTTTGAAAACAAATTGTTCCAGTAAAGACATGTTAAAGTTATGCTTAAAACAAAAAATACCTAATTTTTATGTTAACTGTCTCGTAACTTGGAGCGAACTTAAATATATTCAATTTCCACAAGTTATGAATGTTGAAAATCAAGTATTGTGGTACAATAGTAATATTACACATGAGAGCAAACCTCTCTTTTTTAAAGAATGGTTTAGAAAAGGCATTATAACAATGAATGACATTGTAGAAAATGAACGTTTTCGGCCAAGAGAACATATTTGTAGAGTGCTTGGCTCAAATTCTTTGCTAGTTGATTTTATGTATACGAAGCTTAAAAATGCGATCCCAAAAATGTGGATCGAAAGAATTCAAGATGTTAATTACGCACATGACGATAAAACAAATTCACAATTCGAAGGCGACTTATACGAAATAAGAACACTTGATTTTATAAGACTATCTTCAATGAAGTCTAGCCATTTCTATAGCCTATTGTGTGACTTTAAGAAAAGAGAACCAGCTGTATTAACATTTTGGGAAGGTAAACTGAACCTTGTCATTGATTTTGATTGGAGAGATACATTAAAATTTAAGTTTAAGACATTGAAAAACAATAAAATAAAACAACTCAACTTTAAGACATTTCATAGGATTTTACCCTTTAGATACAATCTGTGCAAATGGAAAATTGTAAATGAAAACCTTTGCATTTTTTGTAAAACAGCAGAATCTTTCGTTCATGTTCTTTTAGAGTGCCCGAGCGTAAAGCTTTTCTGGAAACGTATTGTGGAATTGATTGAATTGAACTTTAAAGAAAAAATTATATTAAACGAAGAATTATTAATTGCTGGTTTTGATTTCAAACATGCAAATGGAGCAGATATAAATACAATCGTTGCATATGCTCAATACGCAATCTATTTGATGTATATGTTAAATTATTTTCAAGGTAAACCATACAACAGCTTTTTCATATGGCATGTTTTTAAATACGAGTTACTCTTGGATAACATCTCGGATGTTGTTTCAGGGGCTCTCGGGACATAGTATTTTTTTGGAGAGTTTTTGAGAGCTTTTGAAATAGCATCTGGGAACTAAGGAAAATCTTCGGGGATATTTTATATCACTGAAGATTTTCTCTTAATAGTTTAAGAAAATACTTAAAGTGAATGTAAAATTTTGTTATGATGTAATGATTTGTGTGTTGGTTATTTTTGTAAATGAATAAAGTACCTCTGACAAGAGGAAAAAAAAAAAAAAAAAATGAAGGTTTTAATCAAAAACAGTTGTCCGAAACTCAAAAGTTAGCTATACTAACTTTGCTGTACAAGAAAGGGGATAAACAATGCCTAGATAATTGGAGACCTATATCATTGCTTAACACAGATTATAAGATTGTAGCAAAGGTGTTATGTAAAAGATTAAAAAATGTCATAGATAAATTGATTTCTTTTGATCAATCAGGTTATTTAAAACAGCGTTCCGCTATGCAAAATCTACGTTTAGTTAAAGATATAATTGAATACTGTGAATCAAATAATTACTCAGGTATCCTTCTTTTTCTTGATTTTAGAAAAGCTTTTGATACGGTTACTCATGAGTTCTTATTTCAACTATTATATAAGTTAAAGTTCAAAGAATCCTTTATTACATGGATCAAAGTCATTTATGCAAATGCTGTAGGGAGTGTCATAAATAATGGTTGGGTCTCGCAAAAATTTGAAATAAAAAGGGGCATTAGGCAGGGCTGTCCGCTTTCTGCTCTATTATTTATTCTAGTTGTTGAAATTATGGCATTAAAAATAAAGCAAAATAATAATATAGATGGTATCACAGTCGTAACTACTGACACTGGTATTTCAAAAGAATTTAAGATATCCCAACTGGCAGATGACACTGTTCTCTTTTTAAACAACATTCAATCTGCCAACATATCTCTCGAAGAAGTAAAACATTTCGGACACTTCGCTGGGCCGAGCTTAAATGTGATGAAAACAAATGCTGTTACTATACAACAGCAACAAGCATTTATCGAAGGTATTAAATGGAACGATGAACCTGTCAAGTATTTGGGAATGTATCTAACAAGGGATAAAAAGGAGTCTGATCGATTGAACTGGTTTGTGAAACTAGAAAAAGTAAAATCAATCTTGACTTTTTGGAAAATGAGAAACTTAACTTACTATGGTAAAGTTGTAATTCTTAAATCACTTGTAATCTCACAATTTGTGTATGTTGCTTCGGTATTACCTATCCCTCAGAAACTAGTTGTTGATTTGAATAAACTGATGTATAATTTTCTATGGAATTCAAAAAGAGAAAAAGTCAAGAGAACAGTCTTAATTAATGATATTGAAAAGGGAGGATTGGGCATGGTCGACTTAAACTCTAAATTTCAATCGCTACATTTATCATGGTTTAACAATTTCTTTGAAAATAATTATGATATACCGTGGAAGTTTATGTTTAGATACTGGATTGAAAAAATATGTCCGTTGTTAGTAATTTTGAAAACAAATTGTTCCAGTAAAGACATGTTAAAGTTATGCTTAAAACAAAAAATACCTAATTTTTATGTTAACTGTCTCGTAACTTGGAGCGAACTTAAATATATTCAATTTCCACAAGTTATGAATGTTGAAAATCAAGTATTGTGGTACAATAGTAATATTACACATGAGAGCAAACCTCTCTTTTTTAAAGAATGGTTTAGAAAAGGCATTATAACAATGAATGACATTGTAGAAAATGAACGTTTTCGGCCAAGAGAACATATTTGTAGAGTGCTTGGCTCAAATTCTTTGCTAGTTGATTTTATGTATACGAAGCTTAAAAATGCGATCCCAAAAATGTGGATCGAAAGAATTCAAGATGTTAATTACGCACATGACGATAAAACAAATTCACAATTCGAAGGCGACTTATACGAAATAAGAACACTTGATTTTATAAGACTATCTTCAATGAAGTCTAGCCATTTCTATAGCCTATTGTGTGACTTTAAGAAAAGAGAACCAGCTGTATTAACATTTTGGGAAGGTAAACTGAACCTTGTCATTGATTTTGATTGGAGAGATACATTAAAATTTAAGTTTAAGACATTGAAAAACAATAAAATAAAACAACTCAACTTTAAGACATTTCATAGGATTTTACCCTTTAGATACAATCTGTGCAAATGGAAAATTGTAAATGAAAACCTTTGCATTTTTTGTAAAACAGCAGAATCTTTCGTTCATGTTCTTTTAGAGTGCCCGAGCGTAAAGCTTTTCTGGAAACGTATTGTGGAATTGATTGAATTGAACTTTAAAGAAAAAATTATATTAAACGAAGAATTATTAATTGCTGGTTTTGATTTCAAACATGCAAATGGAGCAGATATAAATACAATCGTTGCATATGCTCAATACGCAATCTATTTGATGTATATGTTAAATTATTTTCAAGGTAAACCATACAACAGCTTTTTCATATGGCATGTTTTTAAATACGAGTTACTCTTGGATAACATCTCGGATGTTGTTTCAGGGGCTCTCGGGACATAGTATTTTTTTGGAGAGTTTTTGAGAGCTTTTGAAATAGCATCTGGGAACTAAGGAAAATCTTCGGGGATATTTTATATCACTGAAGATTTTCTCTTAATAGTTTAAGAAAATACTTAAAGTGAATGTAAAATTTTGTTATGATGTAATGATTTGTGTGTTGGTTATTTTTGTAAATGAATAAAGTACCTCTGACAAGAGGAAAAAAAAAAAAAAAAGAAGCTACATGTCAGGTGCTACTAAGTCATAAATATTATGTTAACTGATACTTCCTCACAAATGACATTTAACTTTTCAGTACATAGTTTTCACTGTTGAAACCTTCAGGACGATTTCTTCGATGAATGCAAAGAGTGGCATAAACAGAATTGAAAAAAAAAATCGTTCCCAAGGCCCTGTAAATGTGGTGACGTGTCGGTAACGAACGGCAGGCTTCGATATCTACTCATTATAAAAAATAATCAAACAATATATTCTGAAGTATATCCAATTATGCGGTGACTTGCCAGTGGTTGCAAGCAGATGATAATGGCAGGCTGTGATATTCTATAAAACTAGAAGCTATCTAGCCAGACAGTACTTCAACGGAAAGCTGGATAGAGACATTCCGTCACATCAAGCTACGAGAAAGTATATCATCATCTCACAGAATTCTGCTCGAATACCGCATCGAAATCAGGTAGGCCCTATACAGCCCTTACGAGTTACGTTAGTCGTTATGCATCATGCATGTTGCACATGAGACGTCTTTCTGATTGCGTCAGTTTGTAATTGTATTGATAGTGATATCGATTATTTAGGAGCGCTAAAATAAAAAGTAGGAACAGAATGCAGTGAAGAGAAAAACTTAAAACTCATAAATAGGTAAATCATACTTTATTACTGAGGAAATAAGTATTTGTTTTAAGGGATCTTTTGAAAGTGGTAAGCAGATTAATTCTCTGATGGAAAGGGGGATGTTTTCGAAGCAGCCACTGTAAAACGTTTTTCGGTATAGTTGAGGTCTGGATTTCGGAATATATATGTAAATTCAGTTGTAGAGCGTAGGTCGATCTGCATTTCTACAGACATTACTTTCTTCGCCTCTTGTGCAGCGGGCTATTAATGCACATTAATCAGGATCTTTGATTTGGAAACTCTGATGGGTGAGATGGCCCAGTGATCTCGTAACCGGGAGGTCCCATGTTCGTAACACTAAAGGGCGCTAGATGTCCTTTGGTAAGGCATTAATCCTCATTACTCGTACTGACTTATTACACTGACTCATTACTCACACTGACTTACATCTACCATCCTAAAGTTTTCATCACTGAAACAAAAATAGGCAACGCTGTAACGTATCTAGCGATCCCCTCTCCAATTTGGTCTGTGCAGAACATTTCATGAACTTTCATTTTCTCTGTTATTGATGACAGAGTTAGTTTCATACATTTCTGGATGTATAAAACATATTTGAAATAAATATATTTAGGGTGAATGTATGAATGAACATTTTTTGATGGAATTTATAAGCTTTGAAAGTCTTTTAGTACAGGGAAAATGGGTGATAACCTCACAACATATGTCACAGAGTTGCCAATTTGCACGGTGTTTGATTGATTGAATCTTCAAAAACTCATAACTTTCATATTTTTAATCGGTTTTTGCTAAAAAAATTCACTGACCCGTTCCTCTTATTCTTCTGTTTTCATAAAAACTAACTCAATATCAGGGTGGACTTCCCCTTTCAGCAAATTGGGTAAAATGTTACAAATAGGCTAGTAAATATATTTTATGCCAACACTCGGTAATGTATGTATACCCAATTTCGGGTTCATTTTACCAAACAAACATGCTCAAATTATAATGGCTCATACCCAAGCCTGATTTTGAAACAGTTAGTATTTTTAAAGTAATTAATAATTTGGGAAGGTAAGTTTAAAGATAATCTTGAGTTCTGGTAAATAAAGAAAATAGATTTTCACAGAATCAAAAGAAACTTAGACAGAATGTTCAAGATTACAAATAATTGACATGTGCAAAATAATTTTGGTAGAAAATGTATAGTGGCTGAGAAATGAGCATATGAAGATAAGGAAATCTGCTGCAGGATAAACAATCCAGAATAAATCGTAGCAATTTTCTCTCAAAATACGATTCGCATACCAGTGCTCACTGAGATTAGCTTTACGTGTAAGTATGAGTAATGTTACAAAGTAGTATGTCAATTAGCACTAGCTGTTGTCAGATCATTCATTGAATTCAATTTCTTAATATTTTCCGTGCCTTGATAGCATTATAAAGACATTACATTCTCCTACTTCTATTCTTTGAAAACGAAACTATGCGTTGAATCTTTATCATCGTATTCTCAAGGACGGTGGGGGTAAAGCCGTTAAGTGCATTCACTGACAGCAGTGCAGAAAGTGGCGGGAACATCGTCTTTCAACAGGGCGTTCAAAACATTCTTGTTTGTAGTTTTATTTAAGAAAGTGGAGAATATGATTGAATGAAGACATTCTGAGGCCTTCCGCCTTATGGGGCGCCAAGTGTTACCCTAGTTTTTCGGTATAAAATCACCTCATTTTGTTACAAAATTTGTACCGAATTAATTTTGTTACAAAATGATTTGTACCGAATTTATTTTGTAACAAAATTTTATTTTGTTAAAAACTTTTGTAACAAAATAAATTTTGTTACAAAATGATTTGTACCGAATTCATTTTGTTACAACATTTTTACCGAATTCATTTTGTTACAAAATGATTTGTACCGAATTCATTTTGTTACAAAATCATTTTTACGGAATTCATTTTGTTACAAAATTATTTTTACCGAATCTATTTTGTTAAAAAAAATTGTACTGAATTGATTTTGTTGCAAAATGACTTTTACCGAATTTATTTTGTTACAAAATGACTTTGTACCGAATACATTTTGTACCGAAAAACCAGGGTAACACTTGGCGCCTTTGGACGCCAAGTGTTACCCTGGTTTTTTCGGTAACACTTTGCGCCTTGGGTCGCCAAGTGTAACCCTGGTTTTTCGGTATAAACTCACCTCATTTTGTCGCAGAGTACACTCAAAACTGTATTTTGTAACAACATTATGTTATACAATTTATTTTGTTACAAAATTACTTTGTACCGAATTCATTCTGTATTACAAAATGTTTTTTTTTGTGGACGGAATACATTTCGTACCGAACTCATTTTCATTCTGTGTACGGAATTATAGTCCGTGCATATAGTTTTGTGTCCGCGGAATGCAAGGTCAGTGAACAGTTGATGCTTGGGGGAGAGGGAATTAATTATTAACCTTGGTATGAAGTTGTGTTCATACTGCACGCACTGCCTCATCCTGATAGCACACTAGTAGCGTACAGTCATGGTGTGTCTACACTCAACAATACCAAGATACTGGAAGTTAAAGTTAATCTGGACATGAACAAAGCGTTTCGCTATTAAAACTGTAACTAGTGACTTAAACTAGAATATAACAATGTGCTATGGCATAATACATAGTAACTGTCACATGTCCTTGGCTAAGAATTTTGTATAAGTAAGCAAAAGACAACAGTAATAATCAATGCTGTCGATCAGTATATTTATTGAGAGAATATAGTTTAATTAAACTATATTATCTCAATAACAAAAATAATAAATACTTATAAAGCGCCGCACTTAGTTAATAACTTACTCAAGGCGCAAATTGTGGGGTAAAGTTACGAAGAGAAAAAAGATATACATAACTATCAATATTTGCAAGTTGTAAATCTTTATTGTTCTTTATACCCTGGAGGACTTGGATGGGGTAGCGGGAGGGACTGGCGGTATCGAGAGGGGTGATGAGGCGAGGGGGGTCCGAATAAGGTGGATAATGCATTGGTAAATTACTATGATAAAAAAATTGATATATTAAATGTAGATTAATATGAATTTTTGGACCACATGGAAGCACATACGTACGTGAACGCTACGGTAGTCTTTGCCTTGCTTTGCAGCTTTGTGTTTTAAACTTCCTTGTATGAAGTTATTAAATGTTAGGCTTACTCAGTAACTACGGTACGTAGGCACCTTCTTTATTTCTTGCCCATTTAAACAGTATCTTGGTATTATTGAGTGTAGACACACCATGTGTACGCTACTAGTGTGCTATCAGGATGAGGCAGTGCGTGCAGTATGAACACAACTTCTTACCAAGGTTAATAATTAATTCCCTCTCCCCCAAGCATCAACTGTTCACTGACCTTGCATTCCGCGGACACAAAACTATATGCACGGACTATAATTCCGTACACAGAATGAAAATGAGTTCGGTACGAAATGTATTCCGTCCACAAAAAAAACCATTTTGTAATACAGAATGAATTCGGTACAAAGTAATTTTGTAACAAAATAAATTGTTTAACATAATGTTACAAAATACAGTTTTGAGTATATTCTGTGACAAATTGAGGTGATTTTATACCGAAAAACCAGGGTTACACTTGGCTACCCAAGGCGCAAAGTGTTACCGAAAAAACCAGGGTAACACTTGGCGTCCAAAGGCGCCAAGTGTTACCCTGGTTTTTCGGTACAAAATGTATTCGGTACAAAGTCATTTTGTAACAAAATAAATTCGGTAAAAGTCATTTTGCAACAAAATCAATTCAGTACAAATTTTTTTAACAAAATAGATTCTGTAAAAATAATTTTGTAACAAAATGAATTCCGTAAAAATGATTTTGTAACAAAATGAATTTGGTACAAATCATTTTGTAACAAAATGAATTCGGTAAAAATGTTGTAACAAAATGAATTCGGTACAAATCATTTTGTAACAAAATTTATTTTGTTACAAAAGTTTTTAACAAAATAAAATTTTGTTACAAAATAAATTCGGTACAAATCATTTTGTAACAAAATTAATTTGGTACAAATTTTGTAACAAAATGAGGTGATTTTATACCGAAAAACTAGGGTAACACTTGGCGCCCCATACCGCCTTGCATTCATCACAGTAAAAAGCAATTCCCGTATGTTCTGACAGCCTGTCGTCTCGAAGCCTGTTATTTTTGGCGCAATTTGTTCCTCAGTTTCCCTTATAACTTAGTATTGTTCGATTTCGGCTTTCTGTTCATTCTTGATGAGTGGTAAAAGGAAAGTTTCAGTACGTCACTATTCTATGCTGACATTCTTAATTGCATTGCAATATCACCGTAGCTTTGACCAAATGATCACAATGTATTACATGTTTATTCTATTTTCCTTAGACTTTGAAAATGGCGTCAAAAACCATGATTGCTCTCTACTTTCTGATTGCCTTGGCTGTGGCAGCAAGTGTTTTAGTCCAGGAAGATGAGACCGACAATTCCAATTCGTTGAGTGTTGAGAAGAACCAGATCAGCAGTAAGCAACGTATTTCTAATGTTATTAACCAACTAAACGAATACAAGTACAAAACAACCAACCTAAATCAATTCCAATAGTCGTATGCCTGTGGGGGTCACCTATTGAAATGTGCCAACATGGCAATGATGTTTTGGCATAATCCGACCAGATTTGTAGAAAGTTTGCACTTTAGAAAGATACTTTTATCACTTCTTATCCTGGCCGATGATATTTCGTGATAGCTTTAGTTTCCAACCAAGTTTTGTTTGATTTGATTTGATTTATTGATTTATTATTGTTTCGATAATTTTTTGTCTTTTATGTTTGTATTGCAGTTACAGAGGATGCTTGCCCAGTGGGCTTCTGGTGTTACCTTAGTTTTTAGGTATAAAATCACCTCATATTTTGTTACAAAATTTGTACCGAATTGATTTTGTTACAAAATGTAGTAAAAACAAGTATTTTGTAACAAAATTTTATTTTGTTAAAAACTTTTGTAACAAAATAAATTTTGTTACAAAATGATTTGTACCGAATTCATTTTGTTACACAAATTTTACCGAATTCATTTTGTTACAAAATGATTTGTACCGAATTCATTTTGTTACAAAATTATTTGTACCGAATCTATTTGTTACAAAATTTGTACCGAATTGATTTTGTTGCAAAATGACTTTTACCGAATTCATTTTGTTACAAAATGACTTTTACCGAACTCATTTT
>JAVYIG010018814.1:0-14987 GCA_035222895.1 Strongylocentrotus droebachiensis | reverse complement strand
GAGAGTTTTGGGACACGCCAGGTTCATCGGTCTTCTCTTCCTCGTTGTTGCTAGAAAGAGAATTGCAAAAGAGAAAAGGAAAGATGGCGTGGTATTTCACAAAAGGTATGTCAAACAGAGAGACAAAATACAGCACAATGGATTGTATTCTATTTCACTGAGATTGAGTCAAAGTCTTATTTAAGAAAGTAAAAACCAATGGTCGGTCTTACTTCATTTATTAAACTTCCAATAGATGGTTTAAATCTTAGTAAAATGGAAACCTGCAAGTATTAGTGCCAAGACTATCTACAGGCATGTTTTATGATATGCAATAATAATTAATTTTTTAAGAAATACATTTTAAAATACCCGTTTTAATTCATATAATTCCAAATCCTTTGAATTTAACCCAAGTGAGGAACGTCAATATTACCTACACAAATTATGGTTACAATTGTCCTTTTTTGAAGACATTTCCATCTTTTATTGAATTAGCATTAAGTAAATTTTGAGACTTAGAGCCCAAATATGCAGAAGCAAAGTCATCACGAGATTAAATCAAGATTAAAAAATCAACAGTAATTCTAAGTCTGGCTTTTAATCACATATTTGTGACATGTGATTGAATCAGAGCCAAACACAACAGACAACATGAACACATTTAGTGACATGCATCAAGTTATGTGAACATAAACTATGGAAGTGGTTTTACATACCTATTTTCTTGGTCCTGCTTGGCTTTGTTCTTGGCATCTTGTTCTTCTTGTGACCTCATGTTAGTTACATCTTTACACATCATCTTCAGGGCTCCATACATGCTTTCTTTACCAGGGGAATCCCCTCCAACACCTCCAAATGATGACATCATCTATATGAAATGTACACAAAACTAAATTAACAAACCAGTCACACCCCCAGTCCTTGAAGTTGCCTCCCTTAAAGCCCAACTGTCCTACTTGTAGCTACTTGCTCCCTCTAAATAGAAAAATTCCCCAATCGGTGCATGTTGGTTCCCCATGATCCTCTTTTTCTTTTGTTAGTTGAGAGCTGAGTTAATGAGATAGCCACCTGTCAGTGACCTCGCTGTGTAGTCTAATCCCTTCTGGCCCAGTAGTGTTGACGGTTTTTAAAGACTGTATCCTCAGCATTTGGGCATTTATTTCTTTCCCTTCTTTTCTTTTTTTGCTTGCTTGCTATATATCTTTAATTCCTAATTTCTTTTCTTTCATTCTCTTTTGTAAAGTTGTTTTGTTTGTACTTCCGGTATACATATCAATTAAAAGAAATTAATCAAACTTAATTTGGAACTATGAAACTAACAAAAATTCAGTTGAATAAAACAACTTTTTATAGATAAAAGGCACCAAAGCCTCTTAAAGGATGTATTGGAAGGAAGAGTGGAAGGAAGTAGACCTAGAAGGAGACCCAGAATCAACTGGGAAGAGAATGTCAAGAGCTGGAGTGGACTCAAACTGCAAGAGTGCACCAGAATGGCAGAAGATAGAGTGAAATGGAGAGATGTTGCAATCAACCTCCGAACCAGGAGAAGATACTTAGATAGATAGAAACTAATGGGCTACAAATTTTAGTCCTTTCCAAGGGACTTGGTAATGAGGATTCACATCTTACAAAAGGGCACTTGAACATCGATTTGGTTTTTGAACCTGTGACCTTCTCGTGACAAGACAACTTCTCTACCATTAAGTTAATACCTTTGCAGCCCTGACAACACCAGACACCTGATAGTATATCAAACAAAAATTTACATTTTGACCAAATATATTTTCGAAAATCAGTCAGTATAGAGTCTATTAGACTGTAAACAAAAATTCAGTTGGATAAAATACGTACAGTCAAACCTGTCTATAGCGACCACCCAAGGGAAACACAAAAAGTGGCCTTTGTAGACAGGTGGTCTTTGTAGACAGGTTCCTAAGTACATGTTTTAATGAGAAACCATTTTCAAGGGAAACAAAAAATGTGGTCCTTATAGATAGGTGGTCACTAAAGCAGGTTTGACTGTATATATAGATAGGCATATCAGTTTCATTTGAATACAGTATTAAAGACTATGACAATTATTTAACCTTTTCAAGAGGTATGGGGAAATGTATTTGCTTTTTACCTTGAGCATTACATTAGGACTAGCAGCAACCTGGCCTTGGTTGCCACTCCGGGAGAAGCCAGAAAGGAGACTAGCCATCTGTCCCATCATGCCTAGATCACTTCCTAGATCACTGCTTGCTGACTTCTGATTGGCTGCGGATTCTACCACGGCAGCCTGAAAATCTTGCACTACTGATGATTGGTTCTGTATACAAATAAAACAATGAAAAATTACATTCAAAATACGCTACTTCTAGTGAAACATAAAGACCACTCAAGGGTTATCAGAAAATCAGTTGCTACACACAGTTGGTCTTAATGTACAGGTTCTTTTAAAGCCCCACTGTACTACTTGTAGCTACTTGCTCCCTCTATATAGAAAACAATGCCTAATCGGTGACCATTGGTCCCCCATGATCCTTTTTTTCTTATGTTAATTGAGAGCTGAGTTGATGAGATAGCCACCTGGCAGTGACCACCCTGGGTGGTGTAATCCCTCCTAGCCAAACTAGTACAGACAGCCTTTAATACATTCTATATGTAGGGCTCAACATTAACAGACACCAAGGACACATTGGCACCCAAAATCTAATTCCGGACCTCACAACTTTTTTCTTTTTTTTTAAACTTAGGGCTGATGCACACAAACTGTAAAATGTTAAGGAGTCACTCTTCAGTTTCCATGTGCAGAAGGCCATAATTCGCTGAAACCAGACTTGGTGGATACAAATCATTAACCTGTGTACAGGTACTAGGTCTGCACACAGCGAACCTATAGGCCAATCGAAAAATACCCCCTCGTATCTCGGAGAGAGTCTTCGGGTGACTGGGGGAGGGAAAAGTGAGATAATGACTTTACCATGTGGGGGAATGGGTGGAAACCGCAGTCATAAAACTGAAGGCTAATCCAAGTGATTGACAGCACCTCTTATTGGGTAAACACCCGGACGGTGTTGAATTCCCCATGAGAGCTAACTACTGAATGTCTTTACATCCCAACCCATCCCCTATGTGCAGCTCAGCAGTATTAGAAACAAGAAATCCATTCTTTATTGATAGATGGTGTTTCTATACAAGTGGTTGCTTTTAAAGAAGATTTGACCATTTCCCAAGGGGTAACAAATTACTTTGCTTCCTCACTTCACAGGAACTTTACAATTTTTCCTCATCCACCACCTCAAATGTAATGACCATGTCACTGCATATTTTCAACCTACAAACCACCGTTTAACATGAACAAAGGTTTAAAGATAAAGATGAGTTCTGGTCATGTGATTGCATTGTGAAAGAAACGTTGTAGAATCAATCAGAACAGGTTGATCAACTGGCATGTTAGCATTGGTGTGAACTGCAAGGTTCTGGAATCATTTAAATGAAAAGAAATTTGGCCCAGTGTTGGTAAAGTTACAAGCACTGTACACAGAAAGATGTATATGGGACTACACAAACATATGGCATAAAAATCCATCCCAATATTAATGATGTTACATGTCATATCCAAAATATTAAGGCATTTGAAGAGCCATGCTTTTCAGGGAACATGTTTTATCTGATGTTCTTCAACACTTGCCTAATACAATGATTGCACTCACAAATTATTTTTCATCTCTTCCCAGAACTCAACCTTCTCTTTAACAAATTCCTGCCAAGAAAGCCCGAGTAATAAATATTCCCTAACCTTCTGGTACTGTTCAATAGTGTTCATGAGACTCTCTGCTTCCTCTGAAATGGGCTGCTGCGATGCCAGAAGACCCCGAACGTGGTCCATGTTTACGTTGCCATGACGACCTTGAAGAAGAGGCATCTCGCTGCTCCTCCTCAACGTGAGGTGAATGTGATGAAGATGGAGGAGGTTCTCATCAGCCAAAGACACAAACTGTTCAATAGAAAAAAAAGGAAGCAATATAATATATATTGAGTGATCCACACAAAAATCAAACATGTAAAATTAGAATGGGAAATGAGTATGGACTGATATGTAGGCAAAACCAGTGAAAAAAATACACGGGGGCTCAGGGCGAATTTGCCCCCGAAATGCCCAAAAGAGCCCCCCAAAATCAGAAAAGAGCCCCCGTAAATTTGCATAGAGTTCAATGCAAAACAAATTTTAGAGTGTTATTTTTATGCAGGCAATTTTGAAAAGTAGCCCCCGAAAAATAAATATTAATTTTTTCCCTGGGCAAAACACAAAGGCCCTTGAGGCTGGGCTCCAAGGCTTGCTTAGGGGCAGGCTCTAAGGTTCTTAGATCCACTGTTGCAGTCTGAAACATATTATGAAGCATTTTCAAACATACTTCATGTTCATGATTAATATTTCACTCATAATTTTTGTTGTGATTGTGAATGAATAACTTTTTTCAGGTTTGAAAATCCTCAACGGTTATGGATTTTCAAACCTGTAGCTGTAGCTGATTGTGCCACATGTCGCTGTTAGCTATTAACTCCTTGTGGACCATGCTGAATAAATACATATCCCGGATTTTAAATAAAAGATAATCTGTTTGTGGCCCGGCCAATTCCATCTGTAGTCCCTGCCTGAGGAACTACTACATCTAAACCTCAGTCTTGGGTTATTTACAATATTTTACATGTTCATTCTTGATTTGAGTGTTACTTTAGTGCTTTTATAATAAAGGTATCTAGTTGAAATCCAACTACATTGTACTACATACATCTGTGAATCTTTATGTACACCCCCTCTTTCTTTTTTTTCTTTTTTCTCTCTTTCTCTCTTTCCCCTTTTACCAATATTTGTATTATTATGTATCCATTGAGGGTAGTCATGCTATCAATCTTTGCTTACTCTGTCAACCCTCCTGTTTGATGTTTTTGACTTACAGCCAGCCTTACTTTATTCAACATATAATTTTTTTGACATGTGTAAAATTTGCAATGATTTGCAAAAGAAAATCTAACAGAAATAAATAAATCAAATCAAGTCAAGTCAAATAACTATCAACCTTTAATTCAACACTGCTATGAGACCTATCTAGCTTGATCTCCTTCTTATAGATGACGTCGTTATCCTTGTTGCCTTCCTTGCCCTCTGCCTCTACCCTCTGTCCCCTCGATGTGCTCAGGTAGCCATCGATGTTATCGTGAACCTCTGCATGACGGGCGTTGCTGAGGATCGCCATAGCTACCACCTCGGCTCCAGGCTTGCATTGGATTCGCAGCATGCATGGCTCTGGGCTCGATTGGTCGGAGGTGGAGAGGAGGACGACTACCGACTGAGGCGAATTGCAACATTCTTCTTCTTCTTGAGAACTGTAGTGTTAAAGATGAAATGGGATGGGAGGAATGTGTACAGAAAACCTCATGAATGTCATTTTTAATTTTGAAGAGTTAGCATAGAAAACTGCTTTCTTTTAAAATTTAAAAAAAATATCAATAACCTACTGGTAATTGAAGTGAAATAAAAATGGGACTCTTCTGTAAACATTAAATTAATTTATTCCAATGGGTTTACTTGGTACTTGGTTGGTTGGCCCTCCAAAATACTCGTCTGAGTTTTAACTGCAGGTGTGGATAGGATGGATTAAGTCAGGGCTATTTTGAATTTTATAGGCTCAAGTGTGGGCGATACTCTCTGGTTTAAGCTGGTTCCAATGAATCACACACTTTTTAGAAGTAGACTCTACATGTATGTAGTCTGTTTAAAATAATGTTACTTCTTAGAACCATTAGATATATAAAATTGTGAAACAAAGTCATCTTGATTCTTGATATATCATTATCAGTCACTGGCTATCTTGGATTCGGTTCCGCAGTCAAACTCATGATCATGGCAGTCAGTAACTCAGTAACACCGCCGCCGCCGAACGCAGCGCGGCGGAGGCGGAGCTCCCTGGAGTTAGGCAGGCAGGAGACCCACCGGCACCACTGCACTGCAGCATTCATCTGAACCTACCCAAACACTCACCCGTTTTCTTCATTTTCAAAACCACAATTCAAACAAACGTGAATGTCGTAGGGACCATGAGTATTCCAAGTTGGTTTTAATTCAACAAAGCTCCGGGAATCCATTGGTACACGAATTTCTGACTAGGTTTGCGTCCAGTTAGTGCCAGTTTGTGTCACAAAGTGGTTGTTTAATTAAATGAGACAAATCATAAAAGAAAATTCAACAACCGCCAATGAAATTTATGTTTTCATACAGTTGTAAAAACGTATATAATTGCTACTCTCAAGCTCTGCTCTCAAACACTGAACTCCTGCTGAAATCAACTTATGAACCCTTGCTCTCAAACAAACAGCTTAATCTAATTAAAGGAGACGAATATAAATTGATGTCTTGACAAGACCAGATCCTGAGTTGCACTGCTAAAAACATTAATGACATTATGTTATGATAAATAAAGAACCAACCAGAAACATAAAAATTGAATAGTACAACATATTGGAATAGCCCATGGAAGAGAAAGAACAAATAGGCAGTATGGAAGGGTGATCATGAGATGTTCTGAATATACATGAGAACTTAACAATAGAACCATGTGAAATGGCAGCACGAGGGGTGGAAATGGAATGGAAGAAATAAGGTGTGGCAATGGCAATGATATTGATGTGTGAAAGTGGAGAGAAGAATGGAGGTCATGAGTTGAAATGTAAAAGAGATTTTTTTAAATTAGAGTATGGAAAGGAAAATATAAAACCATCAAATGAAAAATTAATATTAAATGTCACAAAATATAACGGTTATACATGTATTACGGGAGGAGGGAGGAGATCTAAATTCGTCCAACCAGTAGATAAATAGTATATAAATCACAAAGAATCAATCAAACACTCCTTCCGAAATTAGTATATATTTGAAATCCTTTGTGTTAGGGTGTATTTTCCTCTTCTTTACAGAATTTTAACTACAATCAAGTATCATTTTCTATATTTAAATAGTTCATAGATTCAAAATAGGGCCACTCAATAACTGTATTATAGTATAACTAAAATAAACATCAAAAACATGTCACACGAATAAGATAATGTCTGAATTTATTTAAAAGGTGCATTTAAACTCGGGCCCGACCCCCCCCCCCCTATCTCTCATTCTCCCTCCTTTCAAATGCCTTTGTATGCATCATTTCCAATATTTTATTATTATTCATAAGCTTGGTAAAAAATCAGTTTCTAGCTGAATGCAGGTTTTACTGTAACTTAATAAATGCAATACAATACAAATTCCCTCTCAAAATCTCGCTCTCCCCCCCCCCCCCCTCCCTCCCTCTTTCTCACACACCCAATCACTCACTCTCTCCTATGCTTTGCAATAATAAACTCATAATGTTCAATAACTACATCCAACTAATTTTAAGAATTAACAGGTTTATTACAGATGTAAATAATAACACAGTTTTGACCTCATAAAGGTTATAAAAATATCATTTGGACTCATGTTTATTTCCCCATCCTTTTTTATTACCGGTAGGTGTATTTAAACCTGCTTGTTTGACTCTAACATAAATTAAAGTTATCTGTGACAAATCCATTCAACTGAACATACAGCATCTCCCTATCAATTTGAAAGAGAAGATATACATAACATGAATTGAGAGGAATAGTCTACAAAATTCAGACTCGGTGTAGAATATTTCATTCAGAAAATTAAGCCCAGGTCCCCTGCCCAGCTAGTTTTTAGTTACAATTAACCTTTGACATCTAAATTACAATAAATGTCACATGTACATGTATATACTTTTTCTCTTAATTGAATTCAATGGCCAAGGTCGAACCATCAAAAAAGAGAAATTTCAAGTTAAAGATAAAGACCAGTTATGGTCATGGGATTGCATTGTGAAAGAAACGTTGTGAAATCATTCAGAAAAGGTTTTCATCTAGCATACATGTAGATGTACTGCAAGGTTCTGGAATCATCAAAATGATCAGAAATTTGGCCCAGTCTTCATGAAGTTACAAGCACTGTACACAGAAAGATGTATATGGGACTACGCACACGTGTGCGACACGTGCGTTTTTATCTCTCACAGGCCAATGGATAAACTAATTTACCAAATATATCAATTAGAAGGCGGTTTACCGGCAAAATTGTTATCATCATGTATTATTCAAAACATATTCTTTCACATGATTGGTAATAAGAGCTTCCATTTCATTTTTTGAAATTTGGGCGTTTCCAATACCGGTACTGGTCGATACCTTTAAAAATACATGTAATGGACTGTACTGTCCGAATGAAGGTATGCAGGCTAGGCACACAGAACCAAAGTTGGACTTGGGTTTGGACTTGGGGTCTGCATTGAATGAAACCATTGTTATACCGGTATTAAAGTGTACCAATCACCAAAACATGCTTTTGGTGGAAGGGGTCCCACGTGGCTATACCTATTGTAACATGGTAAACCAGTACATGAGAGCTTTAATACTGTCCCTCCAATATAAACACCCCCCAAACATCCTCAAGTGAAAATGGTGCACTCGAGCTTGCACGGCAAAGAATTGCTAATCTCCCACTCTTCCAGCACATTCATTGTATAATAACACACAGACGTAGGGCAACAGAGCCTTTTCAGTCTCGGCTCCGACCCTGTTGCATAAAACTGACCATTGATGGTAACTTTGCCATCAATGGCAACTACCATGGTAACAGGGCTCAACAGCCTATCAAAATCAAGATTTCCATGGTAAGTTACCATCAATGGTAAGTGTTGTGCAACAGGGGCCCAGCGCTCCCGTACTCTGGAATTCTTTACCTTTAGAAATAAGCTTAGTTCTGCTATAAGGAGACAAATACATGCATATAGTACACATACAGTATTAATTAAATTCTAGTAAACCAATTCTTATATTTCATTTGACAAGCAGCTACCGGTAACAGTGCATGTGAAAATATCATTACTATTATACTTTTAAAGAGAAAACTGTTTTTTCTTAATAACTTGTATTGCCGCCATTATCCGATTGTGATTTAACCTGCGCCCAGTGCATATTCACTTATGCACTACCAGTAGTTAGCAAACATGAATTATTTGTTTTGTGACTATTCATAATGCTTAGTTCATTATCATATAATTAAGTATGTATTTCTGCTGTGCAGTGTACTTGACTTTTCCTAGGCAATCTTGTCACAAAATAATTAAATGGAATTTAAATAGCTCAAAACAAAAAGTTACCTAGAATTTACATTTCCAATACACCGGCATTAAACTATCCTGTAGTTAGAATGGAGGTAAAGGAAATCTAAATGTGACATACATGAGTCTCAACACCCAATATCGTAGTGACTTAAGGAGCCCAATTCTCAAAGTACATCTAGGAGTTGAGAGAACAAAATTATTTTTCCAAACAGAAAGGAAAAGGGAGAAATTGAGACTCCAAGAAAAGTTTTTAACAAGAGTCAATGCCTCTTTGGCTCTCAACAAAGAGAGAAATCTCTAGTTTTCTGTCCCTTAAAACAATTTCTTTCCTTAATCTCCTTCACTAGCTGTTGAACCTCTGGTCTTTGTTTTAAACATCGCATACATAATAGCGATCATACCAGCTAGAATCACAAGAAGTGTAATGATAGTCACGGGCACACTCTGCCCATCCTTTCCTATCGGTAATGGGTATTCTTCCATGTTTCTTGATGACCAGGGACCTGTTTCACAAAGCCTTTTTTCAATGACAAAAATCAGTGACAAATCTGTTGATAACCAATCAGAACCAAGGATTTCAGTAGCTTATAAAAAAAAACTTTTATTTGTCAATGATGACAAGTTTTGTGAAACAGGTCCCTGGACTGCCAACGCTGCACTGACAAACAATATTGCACTTCTTCAGTATATATCTCACTCTGCTACATTAACAAATACATCAAAAGTAAAAAAATCTTCAAATAATTTTTGTTTTAAATAAATGTTAGACAAATGGCACTTGACTCCGTTCTCAATGTGTATGCCTCCTTAATATCTGTCCATAAGGTCCATTCCAATTCACATAATCATGACACCTTATACCGGTAATCCTGACAAGGATTTTTCAGTGATGTGCTGCATACATTAGTACAAATCATGCAGTCAACTTCTTCCTGCAAAAGGGCGAGGAAACACTTATGTCCACCAGCAGTTCATCAATGAGGGTCAATTCTCATCAAGGCACTTGGCAACCTTTAAATACGTAAATAATTAGCCAGTCACAAAATGCAATGGTAAAAGTCACATGTGGCGCCCACAATCTCTGACAATCTTGCCAATCCTCGTTGATAAACCTTTAACGTAGAATCCTCAAGCCCAGGGTTGATTGTTGTTGGTTTGCTCTCAAATTATTCAGGATTCTCTGCAGATAATATTTCCATTAAACCTTGTATCTGCCTTAGTATGAATACTATCTTCAATCCATGAAGAACCAGCAGTCTGGAGTCAAGTATTCAGTATTACGTCAACTGCTTTTGGGACTTGATTCTTACAGAAATTGTCTATGGACACCAATTACTACCATCGGCCGGCATCAGTCCTCCTGTAACAAGCAGAACAATGTCTACGATCCACCAAACCCCTAATCCACCAAGGGTCAGAAGCTTGCCAACTGCTGTTAGGACATGACTTGATTCTTGCATAAATTGTCTATGGACACCAATTACTACCATCAGCCGGCATCAGTCCTCCTGTAACAAGCAGAACAATATCTACGATCCACCAAACCCCCAATCCACCAAGGGTCAGAAGCTTGCCAACTGCTGTTGGGACATGACTTGATTCTTGCATAAATTGTCTATGGACACCAATTACTACCATCGGCCGGCATCAGTCCTCCCGTAACAAGAAGAACGATGTCTACGATCCACCAAACCCCTAATCCACCAAGGGTCAGAAGCTTGCCAACTGCTGTTGGGACATGACCCATGCAGAAGCGGTCTACTCCAAAGAACCCCAGGAAGATGGAAAATATCAGGGTACTGATGAAATGCTGGCCTTCAAATCTGAAAGACAAAGAGATATAGTAATTACATATTCTGCTTATAAGTATTGGCTTGCATGGTGATGTAGATATACAGTAGGCTTGCGAGTGCACCATGTGAGAGAGAGGGAGGACGGCGGATAGTCAACCTGTTCGAAAACGTCGAGCCACTCCTGCCACCCATCCTCTCCATGCGCTAGCTAAGAAAGATCAGCCATCAGTCCTTTTCAGGACTACACACCCTCAAAAAAGATTACCGAGAGTCCTTTTCAGGACTCCTCAATCCTCCCTCTCTCTCACACATGGTGCACCCGCAAGCCTATAGTAATTACATAGTGACAATATGTAATTCATTCAGTAAATAACAGGGCAAGTTCAAGATAATCGGTCATTTGCTGTCCCATACTTTGATAATAAATCAAGAAAACTACACAAAATGCATGTGTGCAGCTGGTATCATTTTCTTTTTTGTTTGGTCTAATTCAAGTTCAAGTAGTTCAACGAACTTGAAAGAATCGTCAGGTACACTTCAAGCATTGATGTTGGTAACATAGGATAAAATACAGTTAACAACTAAATTATTCATACCCCTTCTAAACTTTATGTTTTTTTAAATGTTTTTCATAACTCGAGAATGGACTGGTTGTACTGGGGCCTTTGTTGAATACTGTTAGATGTCTGCTGTAGTATGTCACATTCTAAAGAAACATAAATCGGGACAATTTCATGCACTTCAAAACATTAAAAACCTTTGTAAGGGTATAAATAATTTAATTGTTAACTGTACCTTAGACATGCCCAGTACATGATTGAGATTGAGCATGGGGACATTGCTTCAGAAACGAGTTGAGACAACTACGACAGCACATTTTATTATTATAAATTTGGTTTATCATTATCAATGCAACTTTTGAGGTTAATCAATAATAATCAACAGATGATCATTCACAATTTCAAATATAAAAAGCTCAGTGAGTACCTAACTTTTCAGGTTACATTTTCAGAATTTTGGTGCAATGAAAATTCAACAACAAAAATATAACCAACAAAGAGATAAGATTATTCTATACTGCAGGGAAAGAACTTTCATGCATTGGAACTAAATTACTAAAACCTTATTTGAGGATACATACTTTAAACAAGGAATGTTGTCTTTAATAAATGTCCTATTTCCGTGACACTCTATGCTTGGGAGAACTCTGCAGATGACTGGTGATTTCTGCACATCTTGGTATTTTTCTCTGCCATACTATAAACAGAAGAGAAAGAAAGACAGAAACAGAGAAAGAGAGAGAGAAAGAGAGAAAGAAAGAGAGAGAGAGAAATAGATAGAAAAGAAAATGAGAAATGGTAGTGATATAAGTGCAAGTGATATATTTGGAGAATAACAATAAAGAAATCAATGTTTTTTTCTTAAGTAAACATTTTATTATGTCCTCACAAGTTTTGCATTATCAATCAAGTCTTCTTTTCTATAGGAAAATATCATTCTTAATTTCTTCTTTTGTTTGTTTGTTTACTTGTTTATGAAATTCAATCTAAAAACCTAATTTAATCTCAAATCCAATTGAATAAATCAACGATATTTGTTTTCTTTTTTCTATGGTTGTTTGTTTTTGTTTTGTTTCTGAATGGGAACTGGCTCATTTGACTATTAACTGCAAGGATGTCACAAATACCAGTTGCAAGATTGTCCTCAATTTCAAGTTTCAAGTTCCAAGTTTATTTGTTTCACATTTCACAAAAAAGAATTCACGTAATTGACAAAATTAGAACATAATGTGAAATATACTAAAAGTGTCACATTATATAATTAAGTCTTTAAAAAGATGTTGGAATTAATTGTATTGAATAGAAGGTTATACAGGGTTAAATGTGAGGAACCTATTAAAAAGCTCAGCTTGTAGATTGTACCGGTAGGTTCCAATGAATAAAACTAACATTAGATTGAAGTGGTTGTTATGGTGAAGGACTAAGAGGCATTTTCTTTTACTGTAACTTAATATGGTGGCCATAACTACCCATGATTACAATTTTAAGTAAGCCATATCAAGTGTGGTGGGCTTACCTTTGAGCATCCAGTGCCTAGTTCTCTCCTCAGTGTCTCGTTGCCTTTCAGATCCTCTGGTGCATCACACTCTATGAAGTCATCAGGTCTGTATGCAGCATATCAAGTAAAAGTAAAACACAGGCATAAATATACACATACATTATGAGAGTTTATGATGTTGGTTCTGCCAGAAATCACTCCAGCAAAGCATAGAGAGTCAAAGCTAATGCGTATTGACCTCTAGCACTGCACTTCGGGTTAATACGCAGAATTTTCACACATGAATAGTCAATACACTCTAATACACAAATGCACACAATCATGCCGATGTGGCTGATCGGCAAGTTTGACAGTAGACTTACAATTTGAATTTTTTAATTATTCTTTCTAAGTTAAAAGTTAAAAACATTATATTTTACTGCTATTTAGGTGTCATCAATTGTCACTAAAGTATTGATTTCGAGTGGTATCAGTTTGTAAAAAAAAAAAGTGTTTTACAAGAAAATTACGATTATTTTGTTTTGTCCGTTGGTTTTTTTTTCCTCTTCGAAATGTCAAAGTTGGGGTGCGGCCTATGCGGCGGTGCAGCCTTATCGCCGGCAAATACGGTATGTGTAGGGTGTCTGAACGATTATTCAATTTTACCTTTCACCTTTGGGATCGTTTTTCACCATTTAGTCTAGACCTAAGGGCCCGAATTCACAAAGCAAGGTTTGAGCTCAGACCAAGGTTTGAGCTCAAACCTCCTTTTGTTTCGCCAAACCTCCTTTTGTTCTTTACAAACCAGGTTTGTAAAAAACGCATAAAACGCGTCATATGACGTACGAAAACCAAGGTTTGTCGACAAACCTCCTTTGCGAATTCGGGCCATAGAGTCTATGGTTCATAGATAATTGAAGAAAAAAAAATTACTCAGAATAATACATTTAAAATTTCAAGACTCACCGATGTGTCTATCAAAAGATACAGCCCCCCAAAATCTACCCAATACATTCAACCAATTTTGGTCAGAATCCACAAAAAAGACGAACACGCAGACTTATTTTGTTTTGCTAAATTTAGCAAAACAGCTGCATTGCGCAATATGCAAGTGTACATGTATGCGTGCAGGCGTATGCTTGTTGCTTAGCGCTTACTACAAACTAGCGCTTGTTACTAATTGAGCGCGATCGCAAGCTCCACCTCAGTTGTCTTCCGTGTGCGGGTCCATTCGCCAATTCACAAACACACACAAGCGGTCCGAATTGCATACATGTACGCATGTGCAGATTCTTCGCCATGGCATGGGTTTGGCCTTGGGCTGAGCTAGCAGAGTTCACCCCTCCCCTACTTAGCTGATGCTAAATCGGGGGAAGCGTATTTTAAAAATGTAATGGTTTTGATCCATTGGGGCTAGCGAAAAAATAAGCGCATGGATATATTCCTTACGACTGGGACCAACTATCGCTCGGGGGTCATTTCTAAAAAGTGGCAGATTTCAGAGCTACAATGCGAATGGAAACAATGTTTAAATCGCTGTTTTGACCAAGATATTTTTAGAATTCGGAAATGACGCCCCTTTGCAAATACGGAGATAAACCTGCTCTTTTATATGACACCTCATTTATTGAGTATCACCTTCAGGATCACAAGCAATAAAGGTTTGAATCTCGATTTTGAAATAAAAACATTGACCAATTTTGCACGTATACGTATAGGGATGCGTGCAATCTCTATGGGAAGGATTTTAGCACACAAAAACGAGTGCGCGATCAGACACCCTACTATCATGACTATTTATGTGTGGGACTAACACTACTCACAGAAACGAACACTTCACGAGAGGCTCCACTGGATTATATTCAAACACCACATTCTTCTGTATAACACTCCTCATGTTCAGGAACTACTATTCTGTCATTTTCTGAGAGAATTTTCGAAGAAACCTCCGTAAGACAGACAACCAGGAAGGAGAAGT
>JAVYIG010018813.1:0-15052 GCA_035222895.1 Strongylocentrotus droebachiensis | reverse complement strand
GAAAGTGGGGCTATAAACAAACACTGGGGTGTGCTCTTATGTAATACACTGATAGTGCAGGGTGTTACTACTGTCGCACGTGTTGAGGGATCGGATTTTACTTCTTTGCCAGCATTCGATCTAAATTAAACAGAGCTAGACTCGGAGTATATTTACAGCTGAAGCAGGAGCAGGAGGCTGTAAAGGTATAGCATTTATTGAAGAACCATTCGAAGATATCATTAATGAAAGGGAGAGGAAGTCTAATCGTACTTTACTCATACAGTCTGAAGCAGGGGCGTACGCAGGGGTTTTATATTTTTATGTGTGTAAACCCCCCTAAAACCCCCTCTTTTTTCTTTCTTTTTTTTAATTATTAAAAAAAAGAAAAAAAATCCCATGGCTGACCTAAAAAGGTGACTTACCCCCCCCCCCCCCAACGAAGAAAAATGTCAAATTTTAAAATTTTCATGACAAAAAAAAAGATTCCTCTTACTCCCCCCCCCCCCCCCCCCCCCCCCCCCCCCCCCCAACCGCTTATTCAGCGGCTGGCTGAGTCGTTGCGATTTTTTTTTGGACTCCAAAAAAAAAAAAAAAGTGTCCGCTTATCCCCCCCCCCCCCCCCCCCCCCACCACTGAGCGACTTTTCGGCCGGCGCGATTTCGTTGCGAAATTTTGGCCCCGATTTTAAACCCCCCCCCCCCCTCCCCCTTGGAAAAATCCTGCGTACGCCCCTGGTCTGAAGTATCAAACTTATGTCCTACCATTTAAGGAGATCTCCCTCGTTCTACTCTGAAAGTCTTCCCATCCCACACAAGTTCTAGTGGCGTTATAATTTGAGAATCTATAAACATGCTTCGATTGGTCAATAGTAGGATTGCTCTGGTATAAGGGGTGTGATGATGTATACAGTGCATGTGATTGGAGTTCGGGCCTAGTATGAGTCATAGTTCTTGGAATGTGGTTCCTTGACGCTAACTCTCTGGGGGTATAATAGTCAAAAGTTTATAATAAACAGTTAATGGGGTCAGTGTCTAGGAAGTGCTGTCTAGGGATAATTGGGTTCTGTTTTAGATCATGGAAGTGGGGAAAAGTTGAATGACTGAAGGGAACGATCAGCCGTAGACGAAAGACTTCATGCATGGCTGATTGTCAACGAAACGGAGTTAAGTCTTTTGTCAATTTTGCTTGTTGCTACGCCAGGCATCCAGTGAAAACGAATTCGTTTGATAAAATTATGGATATGCAAGCACTACCTCAAACAAACAGAACGTTGTCATTCCTTGCTCATTTTTCTTGATTGAGGTGTCATATGAAAGGGCAGCAACTCAACTTTCTAGAAATGTGATTTTCTCTTTGAAATTCAGATACCGTCCGCCAAATTAATTTTTGGTTTCCTCTCTTCAAATTCATTCTAATCACTCATGCGTGAAATATGCATCATATGAGTTGCATCAAATGAAAGATGAAAATGTAAGCTTTCCAAATATGTGTCATTTATTGATTATAAATGTGACTAAGTTATGAATAAACATCGATAATTCTCGGTTTCGTTTTTTGGGACGCACTGTATTTATTTGGGCATAAGTTTGGTGGTGAGATCCACTCCACCGAATCCGCACAGGAGCGCCTGTGGTTGGTTTCTGTCTCTAATTAAGAAAGGAGCCGACCCTATACACAAATCAGAGGCTAACCAACGAAAGAGACAGAAATTTGAACTAGGTCTAGATCTATCATCTAGAGAATAGAGTATAGATCTAGATCTAGATCTAATAAAGTTAGACTATAGAAAAATGACTGAAATAAACGAGTTGCATTAGACCTCTTCTTCGTTCTTGATCTAAAATGAGTTAGGTTTTAGGCTCTAGGTCTAGATCTATATTAGAATAGATCTAGGCCTATATATCTAGATGTTCGATGTAGATCTAGGACTCATCTACATTTAGACTAGACCTAGATCTAGACTCTAGTCTACATTCATAATCTAATATTTTTAAGGCTGCTACAAAGTGCTAGCTGTGCAATGTTAATAAAGTCAAGAACGTGCATTTTTGGATTCCGATGCATTGTCTATCAAGTGAGCTGGATACATGATTGTTGATGGTTATATAGATGCATGTAGCCTCTAAAATTTAGACCTATATCTAAGTTAGATGATGATCTACATGTAGATCCATTAGACTAGTAGTAGTACTTACGTGTAATACTTAGGTCATCTGCTCCAGTCTGTTTCTCCGGTTGTGACAAGGCCAGGATCAAGACTTTGGTCTTTGACTTTGCACGCACCAGAACTGGTAAAAAAAACCCAGCTTATTCCACTTGTTAACCTCCAATTAGACACGGTGAAACGGGTAATTCCATAAGATGAAGAAAAAGATGTACAATCATGAATATGGAATTGAATTTAGTTTTACTTTTCAACGAATAGCCTAGGCCTAAAACTAATTGATAAGCAACCAACCAGGCATTACAAGGAGAGCGACGCGCGACACGTACTGCACCTGCACTGCACTTTTATACTTGTAAGTTCATTCTTGCTTCAAATTCTGCGCGCGCGACAATGTGTGGGATACAATGTACGTTCAACTCGAACTTGTGACCTCTTTAAATTTCACTTTTGTTGTCGAATATGTTATTTTTCAAGGCAATTATTCCAATCAGTGGCGTAATGCAAGCTTAGTCATTAGGGGGGAGGGGCACCAGTTTTTAGTCTATAAACTAGATCAATGTTTTCACAACAACAAACAAAGATTTGTCACGGCTCCCTTAATTTAAGAACAAAAACCTTCGCCTCACACCAATTTCCAATTAATCAATTTTCATTGTGTACACACGTTTGTATGGGCATATCTGATTTTAATAGTGCAATGACTGAAACGTTTTTCTTTATTTTATCCATTCATGTTCTACTTTATAATAAGTTTAAGGTTCCAAGGAGAGCGGTCGACTTTGCTGAAAAACAGCCGTGGAAATATGTGGATAACAATGCACGAAGTCTACAATACGTTGTGCAAATAATAATGTAGGCCATGGCATTGGAGGCCAACGACTATTCTTTCTCAATAGGGAAGTTCAACACTTTATAAGTGTTTTGATGATTATCAAATCAATGGCCATTCACACATGAACACTTGTGTTGCATTGTATAACTATTTTGGGGAAGTGTGTAACGTCCTTGTATTCGGGTGGGGATTTCCCCATTTAAACAGCAAGACCCAGTGATCTAGCTACCTAGTACTGCGCGGGCCGCGCATATTTTTTTTTACAAAAGTGTTTAGCCAGTTCAATTCAGTCAAAATACTGTGCGAATGACTGGAGACAGAGTCTAACATTACTCTTCGCGGTATTTTTTGGATTGCTGAAGCTGTGCTTATTGCATTGAAGAAGAGGCGTGTAGTTAGCAGCGGCTGCGATTAGGCAGGGGCGGCGATCCCGGGGGCGAGGGGACACGGTCCCTCTCAATTTTTTAAGGAGGGGATCGTCCCCCTCCCCGGAAAATTCGATAAACTGCACACACAAAATATGTATAGCAAGTACTGACTAAAGACTGAAACACACTTATAAGCTCTGGAGGGCTCAAGAGTACAGCGCTTAGACTAATAAAAATGCAAAAAATCTTCTCGCTAGCATCACTCGCATATTATGTTCAAAACATTCAAGTAAATATTGTAGAAAATCTGTATTCAATTGGTATATATCATGCAGGCACAGTTTACACTGTATGTTTACAAGATTAAGAGTTATAGAAAGAGATCAGTGCTACAAAAATGAATATTCCGCTTGTTCTTTTCAGTATTAAAGGAGTAACTACAACAAAGTGTTTCAACTCTCATAGCAATATCAGAGGCCTACGGTGAAAAGTAGAAATTTCATTCATGCCCAAGCTCCCTGCTGATACTTAAATTTACCTACTAAACTGATATCAACAACCCTTCGGACTGCACACTACCAGCAAAGTAAAAGTGAAGTGTAAACAAAAAAGGTATATTGCTTGGTGTTATACTATAGTTTTGCTAGGGAAATTAATTTTGTAATACAACAAAACTTCAAAAACCTGTGAAGGAGTAGTCAGTGCCGTCACCTTCGCCCCTCTCGTTCACTATGCTCCCTCGTCCCTCGCACAAGCGAACTGATGGGGGCTTGGGGGCAGTTGCCCCAAACAAATTCGAACGTTTTTCTCACTTTTTTTGTAAATTATGCTTTTTTATGTGTTTGTGGAAATTTCCTAAATTTACAGTCAGGCAAAAAATATGTTTGATTTGGAAGCCTACATGTCAAGGCCTGCGGATAGGGGGGCTCGAGCTTCCACTCCCTCGGCCTCGGCCCCCTCACTTTTTTTAAAAAGTATGTTGAAGAGAACCTGCCAGTGTCACAAAATATGAGATATCAAAATATGCTCATCTGACCGTATAAATACCTAAAATCCCTGACCTTGCGCGGGTTCCGCCCCTTGGGCCCTACAAGGGGCCCTAAGGCGAGCCCCCGGATGCTAACCTGACCGTAATTAAATGCCTAAAACCCCTGAGCTTTAGGAGGCTCCGCCCCCTTGACCCCACGCCTATTAGTGACCCGCCATTGTCACAAATAAGGTATCAAAATATGCTCATCTGACCGTAATTAAATGCCTAAAACCCCCGAGCTTCATGGGGGGTCCACCCCATGACCCCCGCTGGAGCTATGCCCCTGGACCCCTGGTTGATATTGTTAAGTGGTTCGATATCATCACTCAGTTTGATTTGATTGGAGAAATATCTCATTAAATAATGAATCAGTGTTAAAGCTATAGGCCTATGTTCTCAAACTAACCTACACCATTAAACTTAGGTCCACCGCCAGGGACTTGGTAACATCGTTCAGATGAGAGAAAATGGTGACTTCAATGCTACAAAATGTAAATGTATAATTAAAGATAATCTGAAAGTTTGAGTAAAAACAGACCATTATTAATGGTACAAATTGGGAAAAATGATCTGATCGATTTCTTAATTCTCCCAACTCTATTATTACAATTTAAATACATTTTAGGTGAATAAAAATTGTTACAAAGCATGCACTTTAAAAGGCCTGCTATATTTCTTATTTTCATGGGAAAATGGTTGGGAGAATTTACTATATTAAGAGGGTGTCGCACAGTGGATTTTTTTTCAGTTTTTTCTTTTTTTTGCACGTTAGAGAGTTAGTATAGTAGAAGGAATATAATTAGTAACATTTCATACAAAAATTACGCAGTTCAGTTCATCAACCTTCATAAATGTTACCGAGGCACTTTAAGCCAGATTGATATTGTTAAGTTGTTCGATAACACCATTCAGTTTGATTTGATTGGAGATATATATCATCAATGAAACAGTGTAAAGGCTATATAGTCTCAAACAAACCAACACCATTAAACTTCAAGCTCACTCACACATGATATATTGCGACACTTTCAAGGCAACTTATTATTTCAAGTTCATGTATATACAAACGGCAACAGTTTCAATATAAAATGTAAGTTCTTCTCACTTAAATCATTGGTCTGGAAAAAATAATTATTTGCTCACTGTTGTATATTGTATTACATTTTCACTGACGATGAATTCACATTATAATGCAATTTTCAAGTTTCCCAGGTTTATTTAGGAGAATAGAAGATTGATATTGTTAAGTTGTTCGATAACATCACTCAGTTTGATTTGATTGGAGATAATTATATCTCATTAATGAAACAGTGTAAAGGCTATATAGTCTCAAACAAACCTACACCATTAAACTTCAAGCTCACTTACACATGATATATTGCGATACTTTCAAGGCTACTTATTATTTCAAGTTCATGTTTATAAAAACGACAACAGTTTAGATATACAATGTAAGTTCTTCCCACTTAAATCATTGGTCTGGAAACAATTCTTTGCCCATTGTTGTATATTGTATTACATTTTCACTGACAATGAATTCACATTGTAATGCAAATTTCAAGTTTCCCAGGTTTATTTAGGAGAATAGAAAAATGATATTGTTAAGTTGTTCGATAACATCACTCAGTTTGATTTGATTGGAGATATATCTCACTAATGAAACGGTGTAAAGGCTATATAGTCTCAAAAATACCTACACCATTAAACTTCAAGCTCACTCACACATGATATATTGCGACACTTTCAAAGCTACTTATTATTTCAAGTTCATCTATTTCAAGTTCATCAAACGGCAACTTCTTGCTCGGTCGCTACGCTCCTAGATCCTTCGCATAATATCTTTCAAAATTTACAAGTAAATATTGTAGAAAATATGTATTCTGTTGGTATCATGTAATCGCAGTTTACACTGTATGTTTACAAGATTAAGAGTTATAGAAAGAGATCAGTGCTACAAAAATATTCAGATTGCTCTTTTAAGAAGTCCCTTCCTGCCTACTTACTAAAATTTACCTAATAAATATTTACAACCCTTCGGACTTCACACTATAGATACCGGCAAAGTAAAAGTGAAGTGTGAAAAAAGTATATTTGCTTGTTTTTATACTGTAGTTTTATTTATTTATTTATTTATTTATTCCGTTTTATTTAAACAGGGTAGCCCCGTCAATAATCACAGTATTGTTTTCCAGGGGGCCCTGTAAACAAATGCAAGATATATGAAGATACAAACTACTTGAACAATATAAACATCATCGAAAACATCAGTACATAGTAACATATAACAGAAAATAAGTAAAGAATAAGAGTGAATAATGAAACAAAGCCGTAGTAAGAATGATACATTTCTAGTTTTGCTAAAGAATGTAATTTTGTAATACAACAAAACTTCAAAAATCTGTGAGGGGGTAGCATAGAGCTATTTAATACGACTTATATTATAGCTCGATGGGGGGGGGGGGGGTAGTCACTTCCGTCTCCTCCGCCCCTTTCACTGGCGTACTGATGGGGGCAATAATCCCCCCAATACATTTTGTAAATGGTTTATTTCTAATTGGATACCAGTGATTTATAAATGTTGCTAAAGTGGCATTATTTTCTTTAAGTTTAGGGGGAAATTGCTATTAGTCACTTGAAATTAGCTAGGGCGCGTTTAATGATGAGAGGAAAAGGGGACACTTATCAGGAAAGAAAAGGAGCATGTGCCAAAGTACAAAGAGTAATTATCAGAGGTGAAAATGGGGCACTTCTTACACCCTCATAAAGAGGCACTCACCAGGGATGAAAAAAGGTCAGTCACGAGAATAGGAAATGGGCACTTGTCGACGGAAAAGGGGCCCCCATCAGATTTTAATAGGGGCATTTATAAGATATTATTATATATTTTTAAAAGGGAAATTATCAGAAGTGAAATGAGGCACTTATCGCATCTGAAAATGGGCACCGATCAGATGTTAAAGGGGCATTTATCGGAGGTGAAGGGGGCACCTATCTGAGGTGAAAATGAGTTACTTCTTGTACCTGAAAAGGGTCATTTACCAGAGAAGGGCACTTATGAGAATGGGGAAGGGGCTCATTTTTTAAGGGGGAACTTATCATTAGGAAAAGGGGCACTTATCAGAAAGGAAAAAGTGCACATGTGAAACTATAAGGTGCGCTTATCCGATTTAAATGGGGGTAGTTATTAAAAGGGGAAGGGGCACTTCTTACAAAGGAAAAGGGGCACTTGTCAAAGTAAAAGAGGCACATACCTCTCAGATTAAATAGGACAATTATCAGAGGTGAAGGGGGCACTTATCAAAAGTGAAAAGAGGCATTTCTCGTACCTAACTGGGGGCACTTACTAAAGATTAAAAAGGGCACTTATGAGAATGGAAAATAGACACTTATTGCAAAGGAAAGTGGGAACTTGTCGAAAGAAAAGAGGCACGTGTCTAAATAAAAGGGGCACTAATCAGTGTTGGAAAGGGGAAGGGGCAGTTTTACAAATTAATAGGGGCACTTGTCAAAGTAAAAGGGGCACTATTCCTATGTAAAAAGGGGCATTTCTTAAAAAGTCAAAGAGGCACTTTACTGTGTAAAAAGGGTGCTTGACAAAGTGGGGGCACTGTGCAAGAAAACATTGTGCTTGTTTGTGTCGAATACAACTTGATACATGTACTTTATTCACAGTAAAAATGGAAACATCACGAAATGATAAGCAAGTTTTACAACAATTAGTATGTTATTACATTGTCTTACACATGATCAGGCCCAGATGGACTGGATAATACTACCGAAGTGGTAGGCCTGCACATTATTACAGTAGTGGTATATTTACAAAGTGATTATCCCGGAGTTGGGGGGGGGGGGGCGTATAAAAGAAAGCCTTGAAAGTGTCGCAATATATCATGTGTGAGCAGGGGCGTACGCAGGGGGGGGGGGGGGGGTTGGGGTTTGAACCCCAACCCCCCCCCCCCAGGCAAACTGGATGTTCGAGGTACGCTCTCACTTTAACAAAACATAGGAAAATATGTAAGCTATGTTCCTGCCATTTGCGGCACCCAAGCTAATCATCCGTCAACTTCAGGTGGCGCTGTCAAGCGCTGCTGTGGTCTTCACGAGAGCACGCCACGCAACTACAAATAATATAGCTTAAATAGCTTAAAACATTAATGAACACGAGGAAAAAATACAAACAAACAAAAAGCACTCCTCTCCGTAATTCTGATGACGGAAGAGTCCTCTGAAAAATAGCACAATGTCATCTTTTCTCTCATTCCTTTATAAAAGAAATCAACAATTGAAGAATGACCATCCAAGAATCTGGTTATATTTCAACGGAGAATGAACAGAATTTCTTAGCTACATATTTGTCTATTTACTGATTACTAAACATACTTTGTTCATGTTTATGGTAAAACAGCATCTGACGAACTAAAAAGCTCTGCTTCAAGTTAGTTCCTCTTTTCTCGTGCTTTTTCCATTATATTTGTCGTTTCATTGCATAATTTATTGTGATATAATTATTCTTGTATTATGTTTTGTATGAGAAATAAAATAATTTGAATCATTTGAATCATTTGAAAGAATAACATTATCGTCGAAGAAAACATCTTAGATAAGGATCAAATGAAAGGAAATCATGCTCCCATTTTTGCGCAGTATTTTTATCATGGCTATGTGTTCTTATACAGCATTTGAACTGTAATCATCCACAATATTTCAAGCACAAAAATGAACGGAAAGAATTATGTCGTCGAAGAAAACATATAAGAAAGGAAAATTTGATCCGATACATGCACAGTATTTTGTATAATGGTTAAGACGTGTTCTTATACAGGTATGCGTATGCGTTCAGCATCATTGTGATCTGGAAGTTGCCGAATCACCTTCTGAGATTTGAGATTTGAACCAGAAACCCGCGCGGGTGCAATGTCGGGCTGGGGATTTACGTGATCACATGGTGTACTATGGCCACTGACAGTTCGGCTCCGTGTCCAACATCAATCATGCCTTCGACTGAATGAACAGCGTCGCCATGCATGTACACTCTCTTAACCAAAGCGGCGACAATGTCGTAACAATATTATTCACCATGCACACCGTCGGGAAAAGTCATTTTACACAATAATAAGGCAGTGACAAATCTCATGAATAAACTACTGGTAAACATTCGTTTGTTACAAAAACCGTGACTTTACATGTATATACAAAAGTTAAAAAAATACGGTTAATCCCATCAAGGAATAATACAGCTAGGTGGAACTTCTTTTCATATCTTTGGAAACATCATACAAGTCATAATCATAATGACAATGGAATGTTTAAGAACTGGGACAAACTTTTGCCTTATGTCCTAGCTGCTTACAATTACGACATCGCAATGGGAACCAGTACCAACAAAAAGGAACACGGTGGCTTGGTTCCCCGCAGTAGGGGCAGCCGTATGGTTGATGAACCGCTCCCTGGTTGTACTTGATTGCTCGGCTCACCAGGACGGGAACAATGAACCTCCAGAAAAATCTGTCCATGTCCATCAGGAAAGATCTTTGCCATTGTGGATCCCGCCCAATCCTCTCGAGGAACACCCCGTTGTCTTTGTAGACAAAGAAGTCGCACCAGGACCGTCCTGTCACGGCGAGTTGGGCCTGGATCTGGTCATAGTACGGATGGTTCCTCTTCAGATGAAACTTTCCTCGGTTGTCCCTTCTCAGGAACTTCTCGTTGCGGGGCGACGGCTTTTCAGTCGGGGCAGTACTGGGGCATTTGATTTCGACGAGACCACCACCACAGCAGCTGCAGCTCACTAGCCCATCTGGTGACGCCTCCAGGAAAGACTTCCGTGGATGGAAGAACATTCCACACTCCTTCACATCGACATCTTGATGACCTTTTATCCGCTGATACTCGGCGTACTTTCAGAAGCGGATCTAGAGGGGGGGGGTTGGGGGGGTTGCAACCCCCCCCTTGGGCGGCCCCCCCCAAAAAAAAGGAAAAAAAAAGAAGAAAAAAAGAAAAAAGAACGCACGCTGGAGAGAAACCCTTTCAAGTGCAAATATTGTGAGAAGATATTCAACTCGTCTGGTAACTTAACCAAACACAAGTCATGATAACTCTGGATATAACAGTGTATTTAACTGTTACTTGATATAAAAAGACGTTATCATGCACTGCTTTTATGGTCTCCATTGTGTTAATAGATGCCAGGAAAACATCACTTACGGGGTTCAAAATAATAAACACCCCAAAAAAAATCGGCTCGCCGCTTCGCGGCTCGTGACGATGCTCCGCATCGTCATTATTTTGGTCAACCCCCCCCCCTTAGCAAAAAGCTAGATCCGCCCTGACTTTGCCCTAGCCACCGGCTCCATTTCATAACCGCGAGCAATCGAGGTAGATACTTCAGTGAGCGTCCATTTCCAATAATCCTTCCCGCTAAAGACCATGGGTTCGCTCTCCGTCGGTTGCCGCGATACCTCATGAAACGTAAAACGCTCCCGACGTTGACGCGCCGATGCAGCCATACCGGTATTTCGACCATAGCTCGTTGTCACTCTGGCCTTGTGTAGCCCTCTGGATAGCGTCTCTGTCGTACTTAGTGTATGGGTAAGCTGAATACTCCATTAGTGGAGTAACAAAGCATTATTTTGGTCCTTCATGCTTCGCGGCAAATCATATTTTTGACGATCGGTCACCATGATTTGTTACGGATACTGCACTCGTAGAAGGCTGAAATGTGATCGGAGCCGTCGGTAACGATATATCGGCATCAATCGCTGACGTGTTTTCCCGTTTTAGACCGGCTGATTGATTCCCAGCAATAATCTGCATTTGTAAAGAGACAATTGAAATAACAATTTTTTCATAGACATGTGACAATAACAACAGTAGATGGTACTCAGATTTGGTTTTGACGGGGGTGTGATCAAGCCTCGAAACCCATACCCATTTTTAAGGGTCATTATGGCGGATTTTTTTTCTCCAAGTAAAGCCCATTTTTCAAAATTGTCGGGTGTTTGCATGGCAAAAACCGGAGTTGAACCAGTAAAATAAAAACAAACTCACAAAAAGTTGCTGGAAGTCATCTTCAATAAAAACCACAAATTTCATTTGCACATAGTGACTTTGTGTTAAGCACAATGGTGTTGGACCTATATACCTTGATTTCCTTTTAATTTTATGCTCATTCCTCAGCCCCTATACATTTTCTACAGAATCGTGTGAAACATCATTTATTAGTAATCCTGATCATTCATAGTGTGTTTTGTTGGAATCCGTTGAAATTTACTTTCAATCATTGTCAGAACTTAAAGTCACCTAAGCACATTTGTATAAACCACAATTTTTGGTTGCTCTGAAAACTGCTCCTCGCAACCTGTACTAATATGAAACTTGTACAGAGAGAGACCACCAGCTGTTAATCGCATATAATAATATCTCCCTCCCTCAAGCCGTCTTTTCTTATGAGTTTCACTGTACTGTGTGTACTTCCAGATTCAAGACTCGCTCCCTTCCAATTAGTCCAGATTCAGTCCGTTCGTTCTTTTTATCCCCCATACACACATCGCGGTCTCTCCACTGATCGCGCAATCCCCAAATTTCCTACCACACGAACGTATATTCGAGGTCCAGATTTAGAGGAATGGCTAGGTCTACTTTCAACGTGAGGGTGTGTTATTTTATCAGCTGATTGGGTGCGCTAAACGAAAACGGTAGGCCTACAGAGGCTGGACTACGTTCCAATATGATTATGTAAAAATATACTTTATGGCCAAATGAGACATGAAATCATTTCTCCGACTCATACTCTATCTAAATATGAAGAAAAAAATGGCAGTCCTTATTCATCCGATGTACTTTTTATAGGCATGTTTTTGCCCACATATGCTATGTAATACATGAGCTAGCACGCACGGATATTTATCTTTAACGGACGCTCCTTCCGTTATTAATAGTGATAAAGAGATGAACATGGTATCAAATTGTTCAGAAAAATATGAGGAATATCCTGTCAACAAAAATTGAGGGGTAATTATTTTTCGTTCGGCCGTGACGAACGAAACGCGCAAAAATGTGTGTTTTGCGCGATTTTTTATGAAATGCTTATGGCCTGAAACGTATGCAAAAAAAATTTAAGACGATTTTGAGCAATTTAAAATTTTATTAAGAAAATGGCCATCTAGTAATCACTCCCTAAAGACGTTAAGCCAAGTCGGTCGGACTACAGTAGTTCATTCGAGTCATCATCTACCAGTGACGTACAGCTATTCCTCAGAATTCCTAAGAAGAAAAAAAAATCGAAATAAGTATTTACCGATATTTTCATTCATATTAAGAGTGTACACTTGGAGAACATACCATCAAGCTTCGAAAATCATTCTCTTTATCGTTGCATACCTTATTCCTCCCCAAATGACTTTTCATGACATGTTTCGGTCATTTTATCCCGCCCCGCCCCCACTCAGTGTTATAGGGTACGCATATGCGATATAAATATGTGATATAAATACGACCATATACGTATCGGCGGATAGATGATTTCAGTCGATTTCTTCCGGGGGAACGAGGTATAGTACTAATCGCATGCGAAGCCAGCTCGGCTGCTGTACTGTGAGGACATATCCACTAAAGGCGCGAGAAGCAGTAGACAGCAGTATATTTCAGCTTCACGTGGGATATATCGTGAGTTTCTTTTATATCTGTTTTATCTACATAATTCTATGTCTGTAATCTACAAAATTATTGTCTACATGCAGTACAGTCTAATATTACGTAGTTGATAGTACATTTACTCACTGACACTGTTAATATCTAATCATGGCTGTTCTTGTTAATTTGTGATGGGGGCGCAGGCGCGGATCCAGGATTTTCCAATAGGGGGGGGGGGGGGCGGAAAATCGAAAATCGCGCAGACCGTTATTTCAACTTACCAATACTGACAAGGTCATATTAGAAGCACTGTACTTAGTGTACTGGTACCTACAATCGGGCACAATTTTTGAAAGGGACATGCTCACGTCACGTCTCTTGTCCGATATTAACATTACCCGTTTTCAAGTTATGCTCGCGCGCAATTTTTTTGACATTTCCATCAATGGGAGCTGAAGCCTCTTGCTCCAATATCTGTTTCCTGGTTTCATAATTTGTCGAGCGGAAATTTGAGCATATTTATGTATGTTGTGAAAGTGTTATTTGTCACCAAATATACGAGATAAGATATAAAAAATGCATATTGGTAATTTTTAAATTTTCGGGGAAAGAGAGGCTGCAACCCCATCCCGCATTGACTGCAGGTGTTTTGAAATGAAATCAGACGCCCCAAAAAATTATTAACCAAAACGCACGAATCCAGTTAAAAAATTCAGCTTCAGAGATAGAGAGGACACCCCCCTCAGACTCCCTCTAAAAGTATTAACCGAATCGCACGAATCCAGTTAAAAAATTCAGCTTCAGAGATAGAGAGGACATCCCCCCACAGACACCCCCTTTGCGCGCAAGCGCGAAATTAACGCTGGCGCGTCCGGGGCGCTAATGGTAAGCAGGGGCGGCGGAGCTATTTCCAAAGTGGAAAGCACCAACAAAGAAGGGCACCTACAAAGCGAAATCTCCAAGCGAAAATATACATTTTTTTTAGACATTGGTATATACCCCTTCATTGTGATTCCATATCAAGGACGATTTCCATATTTGTTTTCTTTATAATTATACAACATATTGCTTAAGCATCACACTGTCGGTTGGGTGTGATTGTTTGAATATTCATTTGCGAGCGAGCAAAGCGAGGCGAGAAAAAAAAAGGTTAAGATCTGTGAGGTCGCAGATGTGAAAATTTACATCTTATAAAGAGGAAAAAAACAAAAAAATGATGGGGTTACAAGTACATTCTCATAACGGAAGACTGAAAAGACCTTTGTTAAGTGACATGTAATATTGTATCATCTATAAATGCGAGCGAGCGATCTTTAGGGGAAATTACTCTTAGTCGCTTTTAAATCAGGTGCAAGACTAAATGATGGAGAGGTAAAGGGGAAACTTTATCGAAAGTGATAAGACACATATTAGAAAAGAAAAGGAGCATGTGTCAAAGTACAAAGAGTAATTATCAAAGGTTCAAACGGGGCACTTCTTACACCTGAAAAGAGGCACTCACCAGAAATGAGATAGGGCACTTATGAGTATGGGAAATGGGCATTTGTCGACGGAAAAGGGGCATCCATCAGAAATTGATTTATCAGAGGTGAAAAGGGGCATTTATGAAAAGGGGATAGGTCCCTAATATTAGAAAGGAAAAGGGGCACGATTCAAAATAAAATGGCAGTTAGCAGAGGTGAAAATGGGCACCCATCATAGATGAAAAGAGTACTTATCAGGAGGGGAAGGGGTACTTTTCAAAGTAAAACGAGTATCTCTCAGATTTGAATAGGGGCAATTATCGGAGGTGAAGAGCGCACTGAAGTGAAAAGAATTAACTTCTCGTATATGAAAAAGGTTATTTACCAGAGATGAAAAGGGATGCTTATGAGAATAAAAAGGGACACTTTTTTATGAAGGGCCTCATTTTTCTAAATAGCCCTTATCAGATAGAAAGGGGGCACATGTGTGATAAAATGTGCGCTTATCCGAGTTAAAAAGGGGTAGCTCTGAAAAGGGGAAGGGGCACTTCTTACAAAGTAAAAGTGGCAATTTGGGGG